>UFQX01005286.1:64020-92744 GCA_900497675.1 Arapaima gigas | reverse complement strand
GGTGGGGGGGGGTGGGGGGGGGGGGGGGGGGGGGCATTGTCACGTTGCTTGAGAGTTGTCTCATCGTGGAATCCCTTCCGAATTAGAAACAGGCAAACCTGAATTTCTGTTCCGCCTTTTTCATATACGGCCAAACTGTCACGTTTACCTGGACAGGTGTCAGGTCTTAAACCTGTCACATTTTCTAACAGTCTACTCAAGTTGGCTGTGTTGACGGTAGATGAAAATGTCCAGATGAAACACACACACAGCGGAAACAGTGCCTGAAAACACTTAATGGATTTCAAAACAAAAACGCCAAAAAAATACTGCCATTCATCGGAATATTTCTACAGAGCCGCGCAAAAGTATTCAGACCCTTGACAAAATCACACATTTTAGCGGGTGATAAAGTTGTGCTTTAATACTTCTTCCCACGTGGTTTTAATTTGAAATAATAATGCCGAGAATAAATGTTAACAAGCCAACGTCAGCCCTACGTCACAGAACGCCTTTTAAAGAAACAAACTGAAATATTCAGTTTGCATAAGTATTCCAACCCTTTGTGTGTCACTTTAAGTCAGGTGGGCAGAATTGCCTTAAAGAGCTGACTAGCCTGTGCTGGTCTTCAGTAAGAGTGGTTCACAGTGAATGACGATGGATTTCAAGGTAAAAACACCTGTATCTGTGAGGGCCTTCGGGCAGCTGCCAAACTTTTGGGAAAACACAGATATGGAGAATTGTGCAAAAATGTGAACGGCAACGTGCTGTGCTGGTGCACCCAGTGTAACGCTTTACCTGAAGTCCAAAACGTTTGACTGCTGCTTCTGACCACAGTACTTATAGTCATGTTTACCACATCACTCGGGTGCTTTGGTGTAAATTCTAGGTGGGCTTTGAGATGACTGGTTTGAAACAATGGCTCGGTGCTCTGGAAGTGGTCCACTGAAGCACATTCTGTCCCACTGCAGCCCTCAGAGTGGCATCTTACCAGCGCCCCCCCGCAGTGAAACACGGGGGTGGCAGCATCATGTCGCGGGGCTGCTTTTCACAAATATGCGATTTTGTTAAGAATGTGAACTTCTGCCAGACACCGTGCAAGGAGTTCCTCAGCCCTGGAGAGTAATGAGGCACGGTTATGAGCGAGGAGTGTTTGTAAGTTAATAATGTGGTGAGCAGCACCACATGACCAAGGAGGTGTCGCCAAGAGCGAAACTTCTCAATCACAGAAAATATTTTATTTGAACTCAGCTCCACTTTGCAGGCGATAGCTGTTAGTAATCAGTTTTAAGTGTAATGTAGTTATTGGTCCGAATTGGTCGAATCCTGAGTATTTTGCCGGGTTCGTCAAAACGGACTAGTTGAGTCTGAGCCTTTAAACCCTTTTGTCCGAATCTTAGCAGTTCTTTCTGCGGTTCACTGTGTGCAGTCAGTAGGGTGATTCCACTGAAGGCTTTATGGTCTCGTGGTGTTCAGCCAGGTCTGATCACTGGCAGTGGTCACTGGTTGTCAAATGCCCTCTTTCTGAAGAGTGCATCACGGGGGGTGATAGTGGCCCTTGTGTTGGTTGATAAACTGGGACATTTACACATCCCAGGGAGTACAGCTCTACAGTTAGATGAAAGTGCCGATGAGGCAAATCGGATCAAATCAGAGCTGCGTTCGTCTCTGCAAAGTCCCTTAACTCAAAATTGTCCTTTTATATCTGATGTTGGAACCGTGACATTGTGCTGCAGGGACCTGCTCTGTCTCTCCTCATCCTTGGATGCGAACTGACAATCTTCACATTGCAGTTCTTGATCTTTAACCAACATTCTGTGTGCTTGGAGAACCCAGGGATGTTACTCTAGCTGATGCTGTCAGCAACACCAGGGGTGTCCTTGAAAGCTCTACAACTGGTGGCAAGACATCTGGTATGGGCGGCCATCGGTGGACCTGTAGCAGACACTACGATGAACAAATTCTCCAACTCCCAGGTCATGAACTTTGAAATCCTGACCCTTTACACATTTCTCTGCATTGTGACCATCAGGGTGGCCTGTCACACGTGCTTTGGGAAACATCCTCTAAAGAGTCAAAGAACTGGAAATATTTCACCCACAGAGATGATTTCCTCTCAACAATCATCTGAAAGATTTCTTCCTCGCATTCCTTCCCCATGCAGAGCGCTAACGCTGAGTAACTTCAAGGAAGGATCCTGGTCACGTGTCCAGTACAAACTCGCTCAAATGCCTAATTTGCTACACTAAGTGTTTGAGCTGAACCACGTCAGTGTAGAACTCCTAGGAAACTCAACTGTGACAAAATGTCTCAATTTCCATCGATTGCAACGGTCCCAACGTTTTCAGCGTTGCTTCCGTTCGCGTGGCAGGTCCCCCGAACTTTTTTCCCTTCTGTTATTTCTCTTGTTTTGCTACTTGGCCCATCAACCCTGTTTTGGAAAGAGTGATGCTCAAAGGCTGGTGGTCTCATTAACCACAACACAGCAGCACTTGACCATGAAGAACCATAACGGTCATCAGGTTGGCTTTTCCTCAAAGGCTGCGGGTTCTCTCTGGTCTCTCTCAATCGGGCTCTTTCTTCTGCCAGTATATTTAAGCTTCGTCGGCGCTTGGCTTTTCGCTCGGACTGGCACGGAGCAGTGGACTTAGACGGAGTTCCCGGTTCGCCTTTACAAGGCGGCACAGACACGTCCTTCGTCATTCTTGTGGCAGCACTTTGTCACTGTCTTAACCCCAGGCACTCGGCAAACCCTCCAGATGTTCCATTGGTGGAAGCTACTGTCTCCGCCCTCCGAGAGTTCGGTGGAAGCGCTGCTGGGTAGAGCCGTGGGATCGAAATGGCCTGTCAGCGCTTCCCGCCCCCCACCCCACGTCGCTTATTGAATTACTCAAATGAGACGCGGACGTCGGACTGAGACCGTCTGGCTTTTGAAGTTCACTAATCACTGTGAGGGTGAAGCGCTTTTGGGGATTGAGGGTGGGGTTGGCGGGGTGCTTTTGATGTCTTAAGCAAAAACATTGGGAAACAAACAAACAAGGCAGAAGACGGACAAAAAGAAAGAGAGAGAGAGAGAGAGAGAGAGAGAGAGAGGAAACTCCACGATACTGACGGCAACTTGGGATCAGCATTTATCACTTCCTGCCTGTGATGGAAATTGTGTCTGTGCTTGTTTACCGGAAGAACGTGAGCTTCGTTTCACATATGTTTGTGTTTGCGTGTGCAAGAGACGGAGGACGAGCGTATTCCGGGAAGGAAAGAGGATGTAGCCTTAAGCGTATGTTTGTGTGTTAAAGAGTGCACGGAACGCAGCACCTCTGGTGATGCTCGCGTGGTATCTCCATCTTGATGTCTGTGTTGCATTCGGTGAGGCAACGCAGACAGACTGCAGTCTTGAGACATTTAGGTCCCTCCGTGAAAATAATGAGGAGGGCGGGGTCACAGACGCGAGACGCGGGGCGTGGCGGCTCAGCGTGTAGAGTCGCCGGCGTTCGTACGCGCAGCGTGTGGCGGTGGAATTGAACTGTGGGCCAATGAGGCAGGAAAGTTCTTGTCTCTTCAACTCTCCCGTTGGGTCTGTAAGGTGAGGGCCTGGTAGATGTCCTTTGGATCGCAGTTAAGATCCGTCCGGCCCTTCCCCGGAGCGGTCGGTCGTACAGGGCCTGCCGGACGGGGCTTTCGAGGCAGAAGCCGACGTTGAGGCTGATGGCGGGAAACGTCTCCAAAACGCATCGGTGGATTTCTGACGTTCCGAGGCTCTGCGCGAAAACGCGGCGGATCCGACACGACGGCTTTTTGAACCGAAGCCGACGAGAAGACCGGCCAGAAAAACGCGCTGTCCTCGAGAGACAGAAAAAACCCCCCGGAAGACCTCGCGCGTCCGCCATCGCCGCAGTTTGTCACATCTCGTTGTCGAGCTGCGAAACGTTTGACTCGTGTTGAACGACGCCGCTGGCAGCGCGGGGTTCTGGGACGCGTTCCTGCCGAGGCAGACGAGAGGGAGAACTGTTTTCTTTCCCTTGTTCTCGCTCGGGACGCTCGCTGTTAACAAAATCAGGGGCCAATTCCAAGTTATTAACGCATAACAAATTAATTAAGGCGTGGAAACGCAGGAAACGCAGGAAACGCAGGAAACGCGCTCGAAGACGTCTCTGGCGGGGTGACTGTCGAGTCCATTGACATAATGGAAAAGCCTGAAATGCAATTAGAGGTTTGATCGTTGCGAAATTAACCGGGTCTGATGCAAAACACATGCGTGTCCCCGGTGCACAACTGCACCCCGAGCACAAGTAGCTCAGCGCGTTTCGTTCTTCTCTGCCTTCGCAGCGTGTTCGCCGTTGCCTCCGGCCCCGTCGGGGTACGTGCTTTATCGGCAGCGCCGCGGCGGCGTCTCGGAACGGCAGGAGGGCACGGGGTCTGAACGGCGAGGGTCGCACGAGGAAGCAGAGCGGTCGTTCGACGCCGAGGGACCGGGGAGCGCGAGCGAGAAACGGGGGACGTGGGTCTCCACGCTTCTCCGACCGGGCCAACTACTGTCGAGGGACCTTTTGTTTTCCTTCACACCCTCTCCGTCCATTTTTCAAAAAGCCCCGCTCTTCCACTCCCATCTGCCCCCCCGCCCCGCGAGCGCCGCTTTTCCCACCGAGCGTCTGAGCTTCTGCACCCAGAGCTGCCGCGACGACGCAGCTGCCCTCGCCGTCCCGACTTCCACAGCCCCCCGAAACGATCCTCCTAGCGTTGGCGGTCCGGTTTGCGTTGACCTCGCCTGACCGCTGCTTGTGGCTGGACCGGAGGGGGGGGCGGCGATCGAGCGCCTTACATTCCCGTATTGATAGACGAGTTCCTTGCGGGCAGAGTCGGTCTGCCTACGTAAAACCCGAACACGCGAGGCCAAATGAGACCATATATGCGTTTTTCGTCTTAAAAAAGGGTTTATGACGTCACGTCACCGTCATCAAGCTACGTGAAAAAGGGTTCAAGTAGCATCACAAACACAGACACTCGACAGCCGGCTGCTCCTTCGCCGGTGGAGTTTCTGTCTATAAAGATCGCGTCACCGGGCGAAGCGGACGAGGGAAACGCTGCCCGGACGCAGCTGTCCACAGGCCTGTCCTCGTCCTTTTGGTCCAGGTGGTGGACCATCCGGTGACGGACGTCCAGCACTTTTGGGGGAGGACTGGATACGGTTCCACCCGTGTGCTGCGTGACACCCCGGCAACTCTGCTCGGAATATATAACTCGCATGTGGACGGAGTGAGGAGCACGTCTGGGGGGGGGGGGGTCTGTAAATGGGAACCAGCAGCCCCCCGACATGAGCGTTACTGCAGTCCTTTCATCACCCTCTTCCCCTTAAGCGTCTCCTTTCCTATTATAATTTACTTTAAACACACACATTAGTCTCATCAATAAAAACTAATGACTCTTTATAAAACAGAGGTCTATTTCCAATTTAGTAACAAACGCCCCGTTTCCTGAGACTCTCCGAGTTGTTTTTAATCTTCCCTGAAACCATCCGCCACCCCCCGCCCACCCTACTTTAACCGCAGCTCTTTAAAAAACTTCACAAACAACACGGAAACGTGTCCGAAGCCTGCCGTGCGGCGCGGGGAGACGGAGGGAGAGGGCGTCTCGCCCCAAAATTCCTCCTCGAATCGGCGAGGGATTCTGGGAGAAAGGCTGACAGAGACTCCTCTCTTTAGGCCTCTAAGTGCGCGGTTTATTTTACGGCTGCGCAGGGAAGAGCTGCGAGGCATCTGGGACAAAACAAACAAACGGCTTCTCCCCCCCACGTGTTGGTTGGAGCTCCCTGTGCCGCGCCTGGTTCACCGACCCCCTGCCGTCCGGCTCCCGCCACCTTCGCCTTGTAGTCCGGCCCGGTTCGCGACGTGAGGCTCAGGGTCACGGTCCGCGGCTGGCCGTGCGCCACCCCGGTTGCCGGGGGTTCCCGCCTCCGCCCACCGCCTCGACGCCTTGTCAAGTTTGCCTTTGTCATTTTGAGGGCTTAGCGGCCATTTGAGAGAAAGAAAAATAAGAGGCGGGAACCTGGGGAGCCGCACCTCTCCTGTCTTCCTGAAGGGAATTATGGGTTTAGCTCTTTCAACTTGACCCCGGCTGCTAATTGCTCGTAGGATAAGTCTCTCGGCTCCTGGCGGCGTGTTGTCTTAACCTCCCGCGTCTGCTGCGTGTCCGCGCCGGAGGCGAAGCGAAACGCCGCCCGCAGGAACCAGGGGATTAGGGACAGAAGCGTTTCGCACAGCAGCTCCTCGGAGGGGGGTCCCGAGGCCGCGGGGGGGGACGGTCGCTCGTCGACTTTCGATACGGGTGTCGACCGCCGACGGCCGCGTGTCGTGCCGGTACGAGGAGCTGCCGTTCGTTTTTCATTGCGGCCGTCACGCGAGTCGCCTCGAGGCTCTGCGGTGTTCGTCAGGTTGTCGGTTCGGGAAATTCGCAAACAAACAGCTGAATAATCAAAACACGTCGATGCTGCAAATTTGAAAAAAGGAATTTAAGGAAACGCAACGGTAAATGTGTTTTTTGGCTTTGCTGTCGTTTCCGCGTCGGGTTAGTTTTTCTGGTATCGACGTATTAATGCACACAAATTCCGGCAAATTCCGCAATTTCGGTGTTTGTAGTAAGTGAAGCAGCAAAGGGGGAAAAAGGGTAAAAATAATGCCGCGCAGTCGTACTGTTGAAACAAAATAAACCTATTAAAGGAATAATGCACTGCGGATTCTGGATAAATCGAAACGAAAGTTGGTTTCCTGGAAACGCCGAGGTGACGGAAACCGGACGTCCTTCGCAGAGCCGATCAGCACGTCGCGCGTTTAGTCTCCCCTCTCTTGAAAGTAATCGGTGAAATAACCCCAATACTTGTGTCTTTTCACAAATACACAACACGGCCTTTTTATTCCCATCGCGTCCAACTTGGCCGGACCTGAGCCTGGCGCCAAACGGGGGCGTTTTGTGGTGCTGAGGGTAACATTACAAAAGAGGACGGGCAGAAAACCGAGATCGTCACCGTTGCCAGGTGACATTTTCACCGTTTATCGCGAGCAGAACCGCAGGTCGGCTTCATTACCATAAATTCATTTGTCAAAGTTAAATCTGACGCCGCGACCATCAGGCCTTTCGAACCGAGGCCGTATAATTGGGCCTTATTGTTGTCCTCAAATTCTGCACCCTTTGAATGCTTTGTGCAGGGGAGACGTGTCGGTGGGGGGTCTCGTCAACCACCACATTGGTTCATTGTTTCGAGGCCTTTTGATGTCGGTTGTTTGTGCCGCTAGCGTCGCCCCGAAGCCCACCGTAATTTTCCACTCTCACTCTTCAAATATGTTAAATATTGCAGCATGTTCTTGGCCTGCTCCGGCTGAGACGGTCCCGCGGCCGCCGCCCGCCCGCTCTCTTCTCCCGCCGAAATACCCGCGCGTTTGCACTGCGCGCTCACCAGTTATCACACCGCTTTCGCCCGAAACACGAGACTACATCTCCTTCTTTAAAGCGCTTTGTGTATCTGTTTTCACTGTAGTGATTTCTCACCGCCGGCCACCAGCGGCAGCGCAAGACGGCGCAGGAGGGCCGGCGGNCTTTCGCCCGAAACACGAGACTACATCTCCTTCTTTAAAGCGCTTTGTGTATCTGTTTTCACTGTAGTGATTTCTCCCCTTTNCTTCTTTAAAGCGCTTTGTGTATCTGTTTTCACTGTAGTGATTTCTCACCGCCGGCCACCAGCGGCAGCGCAAGACGGCGCAGGAGGGCCGGCGGGCGGAGAAAAGTCGGCGTTTCTCTCGGCGACAAACAGGAAACCTCCGAAATGAGATAAACGGTAGAAAATGAGGGGCCGGCTGCTCCGCCATGTGCGCAGCGTGGCATTAGAGCCCCCCGGAGCGCGACGCCGGGCCAAGTGTGTGTTTTGCGCGGCCTTCTGCCACACGGGAGGTTCGTGCAGTTAAACGTCAGCTGGGCTGTTTATACGCTGTACTCTGTCGACCCATGAAAAAATAAACCGAGGCAAAGTGTCCTGCCAGCCCATCGCCCGGGCCCTCCGGCCCACCTCTGCCCGAATTTCCGAAACGCTTCTGGTGTCTCTCGATGAGCCTCGCGGCAAACTTGACGTTTTAGGATGCACTTTTGAAACGGGGGGGAAGCTCTGCTGCTGTTCATTTATGTCATGTTGAAAAAGTGACACCGACGGCCGATTTCCTCACGCGCCTCCTTTGCAGCGACCTCAGTTTTGTGCGGACCGTCCACATTTACACTTAAATATCTGTAAAAACGGGTGAAAATGTTCCCGGCAAAATGATCTGGGACGTATTATGGTCTGTGGAATTGAAACGAAAGGATTCTTTCATTGGTAGGTTTTTCCGCTCGGGGGAACGAAGGGGGGGCCGGCACCGTGATTTTAGCGTAATTGACTAGCTGTTGTTGTTCAGGGGTTATTCTTGTGGGCTCCTGCCTGAGCCGCTGCTTCGCGCTGGGCTGCGATTTACTGCAGTCCTCATCACTTCCGCTGTGCCCAGAAATTATTTATGGCGGCAAAGACCCAAACTGCACGTCCGTGCATGCATGTCATTCATTTCCATATATAAACACTATGTATTTTAGTATGAATTTTTCATTAGAGCTGGAAACAACTTAAGAACAGAAATTTGTAGTTTTAAGATACATTTTGATTGGAAATGGCATCGCAGAGTGACCAACAGGGAGGTTTAGAGAGGACGGGACGGGACGGGACGGGACGGGCACTTTAATAGTCCTACAGGGAAGCGGACGTTTAGGAGGACGCTGTTGGTGGCAGCGTGCAGTTGGATGGAGGGAGACACCCCGTCCCCCCCCGGGACGATGCCGGACGTGAGAGGCCTGCCGGGGCGACACGCAGGGAATTTGTCTTCATCAGAGAATATTACCAGAGACACGCAGAGACTTTGTTCTGGAGCTTTCCTGTAATTACGGCGTCCTCCCCGCCGAGGACCGGGGTGGCACCTCGCGCTCAGACACTAATGGGCTGTAATGGCTCCGGACGTCGGGAAAAACGGTCCGTCCAGAGCCTGGCGGCGGCCGTCTCCCGTCTCCACCGCCGGAGCTCTTCGGAAGCCGAATCTTCGCTCCGCTTAAATCCGCGGTTAAGGGTTTGGAGTCGAGGCGTTCGGGCGTGGAGACCCCCGCAGGGCCGCACAAACAACACATCATTCCCACCCTGTCCTCTGTCCTCCACTGCTTTACAGACCTGCTGCAGGTGCGGGAAAGTGGTGACTTCACAGGTCTTTAATGGAACACAATGAATGTGTGAACTGTGATGGAACGGATTGTGATAGAAGGACCTGTCTGTGTGCTTCACTCCCAGGAAGCTGCGCTTCGGGGGGAACTGTGGTGTGTGTGTGTGTCTAGGGATGTTCGCTCATGTCCATCTTCTTCTGGACGGGACACAAGCTGATCTCCGCTTCCAAGAAGCTGTTTTAACGCTTCACTGCGGCATCTTTTCCGTCGTCCCACCCAGCCGCTCACTGACAGCACCTAAAAACTTACGCAGAAATAATCTGACAGCTTGTGGTTATAATTATGCTCAGAGATGATGTTGTGTAATGCATACTTTGGCTTTGATATCACCTCTATTCCCGTTCCCTCGGCGAAAAGTTCGATTCCGGAGTCTTTGAGCGAGCGCGACGTTACCGTCCGGACCGTTTGGTTTGACGTCTGGTTTTGACGCCGCACGGCCACGTCCCGGGGAACACGGGAGCTCGGTGGACCCGGAGACCTGCGGCCTGCTCTTTCCGGCCTGCTTCCCAAGACCCCGACGCCCGAGAGCCGACGCCTTCCGGGTTCATCCTCCGTTCTCTGACGGGTTGCGCGGCTGCCCGTCTGTTCCCGACACGGCTGGATCGGAGCGAGGACTTTGGGAGGACGGCCTGCAAGCCGTCGCTCGTACGCCAGCTGCGATTTTCCCGCAGACCTCCGCGCACCCCTCAAAAATCTGACACTGGATTTCTCCCCTTTTTTCTCGAGCTTATAACCCTTCGGTGGCTTAAATGAAACGAAGCCCACACTTCTTCCGCATCATTTTATCACCTCGTATTTTAAACGCGGCGGAAAATTTAGAGGGTTATTTCCGCCGTCTCCCGCACGTCAAAAACCTGCGCTAACGTTCAAGTTTAACTTTTTTAATGAAAGCTGAATTTTTTAAAAAAACTGTTGGTTGTGGATGTTGAATAAATTCACTGGGCCCCCTTTGCAGGTTCTCGGGGGGGGGGGGGGGTCAGGTTAGTTCTTCCCCTGCGGTTATTTTATTTGCTCGTCTTTTTTCTCACCGNGGGGGGGGGGGGGGGGGGTCAGGTTAGTTCTTCCCCTGCGGTTATTTTATTTGCTCGTCTTTTTTCTCACCGCCGC
Source organism: Arapaima gigas (assembly GCA_900497675.1). Lineage (NCBI taxonomy): Eukaryota > Metazoa > Chordata > Actinopteri > Osteoglossiformes > Osteoglossidae > Arapaima > Arapaima gigas. The sequence goes on along the minus strand of UFQX01005286.1, from coordinate 82,382 downwards.
ATTCAAATGTCCCCAGAAGACCCGTGTCTCCCGGGGCCCGGGTTCGATGTCAGTCAGACCTTGACGGCTGAGCCTGCGCTTCAAAACACCGAGAGGATTATAACGGAGAAAATTAATCAAATTTACGTGATTTAAATTACTGTAACATTTGCTTAACTGCTAATTTGTTATTTATACTCTTCCAATTTCTTATTGCTGGCTGATGTTTTAACATAAGCAGATGTGAACTTCGGGTCTGCCAGACTGGCTGTTCATGTGGTTAAAATGTAGGATCGTATTCATACAAATTGCAATTTTTATGACTTCTGACCTTAAAAATCCCCAAGAAGAGCAGTACAGTCAGGCTCAGTTTGTCAGTAGATTCGCTGAACCGGCAGCACAGAGGATCCGCCGTGACTCAGCCGTGACTCAGGTGGGACAGGAGGCGTGTGAGTGTGTTTGTGGGAGGGGGTCTCACCTGTTTAGGAGGTTTAGGTTACTAAATGCTCAGCAGTGTTGAAACACACAGGGGAGACAGGCTCAGACAGGCACCTGCCACAGTGACAGTGTTTGGCATCTTCGGTACTATGGTAAACTCACAGTTTTACACACACCGGCAGGAAAGAGGCTTAACGGAAGCCTTCGTCCGCGACAATGCACGGGGCATGGTAAAAGCAGGGTGTTTTACTGCCGTAATTCGGGGTAACGCTATTGCAGCAGGAAGGGGCTGGAAGTCATCAGAGCAACACACACACACACACACACTCATGCTGCGGTCGGCAGATGCTGTTAATACTTTGCTAAACCGATGACTTTGCTGTATAATTCCTCAGTGCGGCAGGACAGCCTGTGGTGCAATTCAGATGATGTACGTAAGCAACGGCAGCAGAGCTGGGTTTTGAACCGACAACCACGCCTTCAAGGTGCTGCTAACGCTCCGACACGAGCCGCTCGGGGGGGGGGGGGCAGCGAAGGTCAGTCCACCTTTAAAATTCACTCCTCAGAATTCACTCAGCGGAAAAGCTCAGCGTCTCTAGCCTCACGGTCAAACTTTGGCTTCCGCTTTGTTCAGATGGTGTTAAAACGACTGCGTTGCTGGTAGGAACGGTGTCATTTTAATAAAGTAATTCGCACAGTAACCGTGACTCACGCCGTCCCGTCGCCGCTGTGTTTCACAACCCCGCCGCTGCAGGAACGTTTATAACCGGAACCTCTGTTCCACCCAGAACTCCTTGCCTGGGCCTGACAGCCTTTGAGCTGCTTTCATTCCACCATAATCTCCAGTAATTGGTGCCGCCCATCGCTTTGGTGGTGTTTGTGGGAGGGGTGGGGGTGCCGGAGAGACACCCCCCCCGACCTCCTGGCCGAGTCCAGCGGCGTGTCCGGCGGGGCCGTTCGGGACGCCCGCGCGCCAACGTGTGTTTCGCATTAGCGTTGTTTTTGCCGGCACCAAACACGAGTCGAACAAAAGGAGGAGCAAAGTTCTGTTTACGCTCGACCCTCTCGAACCCTCACCTGAGGGCTTTGCTGCCCCATCTCAATTTTGAAAGAATGTGAAATTAAATTCCAAACAAAAGAGATCAGTCCTTACAGGTACCAGTCCTAGACAATAACCTGTATTGTTCCTTATTAAACCCCAACCTCGTTTTGCCAAAATTCTGTCGAGGAGCCGCATCTGTGTTTGTTTATTTTTTGTGTTTTTTTGGATATTCCTCAGTTTTTAAGAGAGACGCTTCAAGGCCACCCAGGGAGGAGCTCACGTGGGAAGCGGCTCTCGCTGCGCCTGGCTGGCCGTCCTCCGGCGCTCGGTCCGAGGGGGGCCGTCTCCAAACCGGTCAGGCTGTCGGTCAGTTCGGCATTTCACGTTTTCTCCACAGCAGAGACGGAACCTTTGACCAGCCGAGTGCGTTTTTTTTTTTTTTTTTTTACAGTTTACCACATCATCCAAAGAAGTTCTATATGTTGCTGAAGAGATTTCCAAAAAAGAGTAAATGCGATTCTGCCAAGCGGGGAGTTAAAGCAGGCGGGCCGGTGGGGGCCGGTCTGAGGGCACTCGGCCCGCCGATAAGGGCACCGGCAGCGTAAACGCAGCCCGATTTCCCACGGACGCGATCCGGGGGAACCTGGTAAACTGCATCTGTCTGAACCGATATGTCAGGTTTCAGGGGCCTGCGTGTTGTGTAAATAAGCGCACGGGGTGTAAGGTTTCGGCAGCTAAGAAGAAACACTTGGGATCGGAGCGCTGCCTTTGTTAGCGTCCGCAGGGACGTGATTCTGAAGCGTCCTGACAGCGGATTAAACATCTCTTCCCCCGGGACGAGGAGGAACAAAGCGGTTTTCCGCTCGGCCGCCGTTCGGACCTCTCCGACGCGCGATGCCACCGACGGCGGGGTCAGGTAAAGCGGCGCCCCGGGAGACCCCGCGGTCGGCCCCTCCTGCCATTCACACCGCTGAGAAAGTCTGCTCCTTTCAGCCCTTGATCTGTTTTCCTCGAAATTCTTCCAGGTATTATGTGGGATCACATCCAGAGAAGCTGAGCGGTACCGCGATCCCCCCCGAGGACGGTGCACGAGGGGCGCGGTGCTGAACACCTTACAGGGTAAAAACCTCCCTCCGGGGTGTCGCGCGCTCAATCGGCACTTTCGTCAGGGTAATTTCTGTGAAAGTTACCCAGCTCTATAAATCACTGCATCCACCTTCGCAGGGGGTCACCTGCGGCATCAGCTGAAAAAACGCACGTGACGTCCGAGGGACACGCAGCACGTCTGCTGTCAGCAGGTAGCGTCACGCTTAAAATTCCAGCTTCTGAGCTGGGGGCTCCGCAGGAGGTGCGCGTGTCACACGTGACGCCCCAGGGCCTTTATTTGCATATTACCGTGTCACTCCGGCGTGTTACGTTCCGTCAGACCTTTCCGACTTTGCTTCAAAGCGCGATCGCTGCCGGGAGACGCCGGTCGATCCGTTTTCGAGTTTCCTTCCTTCACTTTAAGTCCGTCCTCTTTCGGGAGCCGCGTGTTGAGCAACACGCACTTAAACTTTTTAAATTTCTTTTTGCCAGACGTGGTTAAGGGCCTGCGAGCGGCACAGCGAAGGGGAATCGAAAGCAGTCGGGGCCACGAATGTGATTCACAGCGGAGACCTATTTTAGATCCACATTTTACACTTATTGTTCTTCGCTGTATCAGGTCTTTTCACACGTCCGTTCAAAGCTGTTATAACAGGGAACGTGGGAGCGGAAGCCGACGCCTTGTGCCAGACACGCGGTTTACGTGCAGCTTATGGAAAACACATAATCTTCTTTTTGACGTTTTTAACATATATCACCAAGTGCTCTTTAGAGAAATTTAGTGCCAGGTGTGAAAATCCCTCAGGTGGCTCCAGCTGAAAGAAACCTATAAGATGTTTCCCGTCACGCCAATAACACGTGAAAATCGTGTTAATAAGCTGCACGGCCATGAAATCGAAAAGCCGAACCTTTTAAAAACACTTTCCCTCAGAAAACGTCGCAAATCCACGCAGTAAGGTTTTTGACAAATGTTAACCTTGTGAACAGTGGGGGACCCAGCCTCTCTGGCGACTGAGGCTAAACGCTGCTTTTAGACGCCTCTCGTTCTGCTAAACTTCTCCATCTGTTGCTGCCCAGGGTGGAGGAGCTCGGTGGCCGTGGTGCCTGCAGTGACCGCCCGACGTCCGGGAAATTCCGTGAGCTGGGGGGGCTCCCGAGTTTCTTCGCCTGGGGTCACCGGAACCCTCGGCCAGCGGCGCCCGCAGTGACGCCGGCAGGATGGACTGAGAGCGGCGGTTCCAAACTGAGTCGGTGAGAAACGAAGAGCAGAAAACAGCGGGAACGACACCAGTGTTTGAAATGCGACAAACAAAGAGGTCTTTGAAGGCCCAACTTTGCACCGTGGGAGCACTGTTGCTGCGGTGACATTTCCACCTTCGCCATCCCACTCCAGTGGGGGCATCCAGCCCCTGAGGGGGTAACTGACAGGTGTGGTTAGACAGACCGATGGCGCCTGCATGCCACCGGTACCAAAGAGTTCATAAAAAGTACAGAGGACCACGTGCACACACACACTCCACACACACACTCTCATTTAAAAAGAACCAGGAAGTGGGGGACGGAAGCGGCACTGCATTCTAGTCAATAAGGGTGTGTGTGTGTGTGTGTGGAGCGTGTGAGCAGGGACCATTAGGAAACCTCTCCAGTGTGTTTGTACACTTGCGTTTTCCTGCGGAGGAGCTGAACTTTGAGCGGCCACCCCCCCCCCCCTTCATTTCCCCGTGTTTTATAGGAGGTTTAATCTATTTCCTATTAAAGGAAAGGTCACGTTCCAGACGCTTCCCGCACACACAGCGCAAATGAAAACCTTTTCTCACCAGACTCTCTTCATATGTTAGTGATTGAGGCTCAGTGGCGAAGGTGGTCCTGCTGTTTGGGAGGTGGGGCTGCTGCTGGGTTTCATCCCGGGCCGTGCGTGTGAACCTGGGGCTCGCCGGACCGGGGCCACGTTCCCCGACCTCGCGATCCCACCTCACCGCCTGTCCGCTGCGGTAATTTTTACCGTCTTCGTGGTACTCCGCTGCCTGAAACACCTCTCCGGCACCCTGTGCTCGAACATTCCTGGCCCGGATTGGAACCTTATTTAAAAAAACAGTCCAGTTCTGATACAGTTTTAACAAAATAAATCTCACAGCAAATGCTACCAGCCTTGCAGGTAAAACAATAATTTATAACGGGTTTAATCATTATAATGGCACTTTTACACTAACCCAAAATAGGCTGGGAAAAATGTTACGTGAATGTTTCATATTTGATCAAAACAATAATTTAAGCTGTAAAAAGCAAGAAAGCTGCACTTCATCTGTGTTTGCTTAGTTGTTCTGAATAACATATTTCTATTTCGATGGACACTTTTCCAGAATATTCGCGCTGTTGTTTGTGCGATCATTTCTATTGTTGTTTACATGGAAAAGGCCTCGGAACCGCGTGCCGCCTGCGTCCCGAGCCGCGCGCCGGAGGAGCGGCGGGGCTGTTTTTTATTTGCGTTTGTCGTGCACGACGGGGAACTGGTGTAAATACATCACGGCCGGCGACGGTGGCCTTTGAAACGGGAAAAAAAAAAATACGGGCGAAGTTGGACGCCGACGCGTCCGCCTGTCCGCGGGTCTCTGCGCATCACATGACAGGCTGACAAACAAACAGTGTTCAGCCTTTAAACAATTTGGAGGACAAAAGCGATGATTCGCTTCTCTGGTGATTCCTGGACGGCCGCTCCGTCCACACGGACACTTACACTGCATAACATATTTACCCGGACATGTTTATTTACCTTCATGCTGGACGTTTTGCTCTGCTTTTTTGCACAGACTCAACGTAGGTCCACAGTGTGTGTGTGTGTGTGTGTTGGCCCAAGAAGTGGGGGGTCCATTAAGATGAAATACCACTTAGACCTGTGTGTCCATCTAGGGGTAAGACCTCCACTCGAGGCAGCGGTGACGCCAATCTAACCTAAGACCCCCCCCCCCCCCCCCCCCCCCCCCCCCACCCCCCCCCCCCACCCNACCCCCCCCCCCCCCCCCCCACACACACACACACACAGACTCACTCACACTCACGCACTCTCCCAGGGAGACAGCCGCCTCTCCCCCAGCCAGAGATTCACAAACACAGTCTTTAAAGGTTCCACATGTCCACTGGCTCCAGACAACAGGGCATCCAGGGGCCCATTAATCGCAACAACATCCCTGTAGCGGCTCACGCAGCGCTAGTTTATTACAGCATTCCTGGCCTCGGCCGCCGAAGCTCGCGCTCCTCCCCCGTCTCCTGTCCGGCCCTCGGGCCTCTCCGGCGAAACCGTGTCGCGCCGCCGTACTGCCACCTGCGCTTCTCGTGCGGGCGACCCGCTCCTCACAGAACCGGCCGCTTTAACGTCTCGGCCGTTTTGTAGTTCAGACGTCATTAATAGTTATTAATAACCACTGAAACCGACCGGTGACGCGGTGACACTGGGGATTCACAGCTGCCGCTGGCATCCAGGAGGTTCCTTGTCCGAATCCCACTCCTGCCGCAGGAGCCTTGATCGACACCCAGTAAAAACACCCACAGACCCCACTGTCTCGCTGAGCTATCGCAGCCCCCTGAAAGTTACCACCGTTGCCTGGACGTCACACTGTATTTGCACGTTTTTCCCATCGGTTTTTTCCCGTGAACTCATGTTCTCCCGCAGTAAGTCGACGCAGCTTCAGCTTCCAGATTATTGACCCACAGGCCGACCGGAAGATCCTGCCGCAACCCCACCCAGTCCGGACCTCGAGCCCGCCGAGCATGGATCTCAACCCCGGCTGTGGTCCGATTTGAAAACTGCGGACCCGAACAACCCGCTGCAGGTTTGCCGAGATAAGTTTAAAGATTATAATAAAATTCACGGCGTAAAAAGCTGCTGCAGATTTACCCCAAAACACTTAAAGCCGTTGCTGCACCAGAATGTTGCTCTCAGACGTGTGGGGTCTGAATACTTATGCAAGCAGCAAGTTTCAGCTTTTCAGTTTCTTTAAAATATCTGCAACTTAATGGCAAATATTGTTTTGGCTCTGGCAGTTTACAGGTAGAGCATATGAGTTCACGGTAAAAACACTGCGTGAGTAAAACACGCTTCGGGATGACCGGCCATCCAGGCAATGCCGATACCTTTCGGGGGGGTTTGAATACTTTTGCAAGGTGCTGCAGACGTGTCAATTGTGGCAAATTTGACTCCCTGACATTGCAGGTCGCATTCGGCAAACGTGCCGTATAAACAAAGGGTAGAAACAGGGCGACCGTGAAAGCATGGTTCACATTTCAGGTACAATTTACACAACCTTTTCGTGCCCGAAATAACACATTCGGTTAAATTCAAGTCAGGTGTCGGCGGAGAAAGGAAATTTCCAGACAATTGCAGCAATTACGTGCTTCGGTGTGAAGTATTTGGTGTGAATGGTGCCTTCACGTGCGGCGGAGAGGGAGGCTGTGAAAGATTAGTGTTCCCGCCTCTCCGCGGCCTTTCATCTCCCGACCCGCCCGCTCGCCGGACACGGGGGGTAACCGGGACCTGCGGCTGGGCCTCGGGCAGGACCAGCGGTTCGCGTCCCGCCGCCGGCGGGGTCCTTCGCCGAGGCCGCGCTCCTCGGTCTTCGTCACACCTGCTCCTCCGCGTCAAAACCGCAGTTCTGAGACGTGCCACCGTTGTACACCAGCCAGTTAGCTTTCTGCTAATTTACCGCGGTATTCTTAGACGACCGGGGGGAGGAGTAATTCTTCAAAGCCTCGGAGATCAGGCTGAAGGCACCGAAGCACTTATTTTGGCAACGGATGCGAATTAAAAAGCTCGGCGGACAATTACCGCGAGCGGCGCCATTAAACAATTACATTTCTGAGACGTTAGATCGGCTCAACTGCGGTTCGATTGAGGTTAAACTGGGGGTCTATTACCCTGCTGGGTAATTGGGGAAGTTCTAAGGGTTTCCCTGGTGGAAAGTGCCCCGCTCCCCTTCCTCTTCCAGCGCCAATCGGGGACAGGTGTCCGACTCTCGGGGGGCCGCTGACCTGTGAGCATCGGCCATCTCCAAAGTCCACCTGTTTCCGCTGGAGTCCCTGCAGAAGTGCTGCTGCTGCTGATGATGATGATGATGATGATGAGTAATATTTATTTCTTTTTGTTTTTACATTTTCCTTTGCTTCTTATCCAGTGCAGGGCCACTGCCGCCTGGAATCTCTCCTGTAATCGTGTGTTTTAGGCAGCCGCTCCATCGTGGGCCAGTCATACACACACCGCTTTCCTCCACCACACACACGCCACGGGGTGTTTAGAGAGACCGACCCACCCGAACGCGTATTTTGGTAGCAAGGGAGGGAACAGGAAGGTGGCCGAATGGACACAGAGATACATAGACAGCGCCGAGCTGGATTTGACATTTCAGGTAAAAAAAAAAAAAGGTTTAAAAGCACAAAACAACCAAACTGGCGTGGTCGACTCTGTGGCTGTGTAGTTGCACTGTTGCTACGGGCAACAAGCGGTGCGTGACAGCACCCTGCACGTCCCAAGAAGGATCACTTTCCCATAATTCTCGAGGGTCTCGGAGGCAGGTTGTACATGCTGCGCGCGCGTGTGTGTGTGTGTGTGTGTGTGTGTGTGTGTGTGTGTGTGTGTGTGTGAGAGGGCAGGTGGTGGCAGTGATTTACTTTCTGCAGTCATTGTTGGTTCCAGGCAGCGGACGGGGCCGTGATCAAAGGCCACGCCGTCGGGACGGGGACGCGGCTCTGGCTGAAGTTTCCCCAGGTCAGGAGGAACAAAAGCATTCTGCTGGAAGCCGAGATAAGATAGAGCTCCTCCTCACGTTCTTCTTAGGCCGACACTTTTAAAGGCTCCCATTCAGGGCGCTCTCTGTCGGCATAAAACGGCCCATTCACAGCCCTGCAAGGGAGCTGCTTCGCGCTTTTTATTTTATTGACAACTTTTTACAACATGTAATTTTCAGATTGAGTTACGCCACTAAAAGCCTCCACCCCACAGGCAGGCAGGTTTCTGACACAGGGGCACTTTTAGTCCGAAACCATGAAGGGGTCTTTCTCAAAACTGATGAATAATCTAAAATGGAGTCAGCGTGCAGGTCTCCGGTGAATTCGAACCGGCTCATTTTACCCCAACCCCAACACGGGGAACCCAAGATCCCGTACTCGGAAAATTATTTTACTTTCATTTTGTTCTTGCTGTCATCCCGTAAGACCTTCAAACGGCACTTTGCGTCCCACAATGGGCCTCATAGTTCTCCTCGTATTTTGACTTCATTTTTTAATCTCCGCATCATTCACGGATTTGAAATAAAAGGCCAAGGCTGCGAATGTATGAAAGGTAAAATGAAAAATTAAAAACGTGAGTGTTTCGACGGCACCGAGTGAGAAAGGCCCCCCTCAGACGCTCACGCACGGCGGCGCTTTCGTAAAAACACGCAGGACGTCTCCTCTCCCGCGTCCGTCTGTTCGGGCCGTTTCTGCCAGCCGTCGGCGTACGTTCTGTTACCGCCTACACAGGGAACGTGGAATCTGTCTCGGTTGCACTTTATCGTAGTCGAGATGTCGTCTGCCTGGCGCTTTTGCAGCCCGGCGCCGGCGATTCCCGGACCGGCTCCGGCCGCCCCGAAAATCACCAGGGTTAAGGAGCAACCCTGCCGAGGCCCGGACTCCTGTCCTTCCCCACCTTTGTCCCAGTTTGCCGCGATCCAAGCCGGGCGGCTGCTCGCCTGACGTGGCAAACGGCACGTTTATCCGCAAACTGACACGGCGAAAGGTAAAGCACCCAAAATATTAGTTTATTCACAGCTCATTCCGTGACTAGTGCAGCAGACAGTCAGAGGGCTGCGGTTTGTTTATAGTCCAACATCTAATCCCGTGTCGGCCGGTTCTGAACACAAGACCGTGTTTATCCTACGATTAACGCGGCCGTTTATTGAAACCCCGAGCTCCCCGTAAGAGAGCGGGACCTGAACCAGTGCGGCGCGGAGCAGAAAGGTCCCCGAACCTGACAGAAGGTCAGAAGGAGAGCAAACAAAACCCAATCTCACCAGGGCAATTACACTTGTTTGGTTACTTTTTAAGGTGTGCAGGCGGGACCAGGGGTCAATTCTACTGTTTAACTTTTTGGGGGGGGCCAATTATGCTTCATTATGGCTTCACATGCTCGGTGGTACGGGGGGAGGACGGCTGGATCCAGGCCGCAGCCTTGGCCTCGTGCAACAGGCGCTGAAGCGGCTGCGTGAGCTGGAGGGGGAGACGGATCCACGGGCGTGAGAGTGACCGTCAGGGGCGCAGCTGGTCCGTCCGTCGGACAAAACGTTCCGCAGCCGCTGACTTGGGTTCCGAGCTTTAAACCCCGTTCCTGAGGAAGAGCCTACGCGACGGGCCGCTTACACTTAGTTTAAAATATAACACATTCGCAGATTTTCCCGACAGAACTTTTCAGCGTCAGATTTACACGGCTCATTTGTATGTTTTTTCAGCAATTCGCTTGCGCCGTAAAAGGCTGCAGAGGCACTAATGCAGGGCAGCTTTCTCATAGCCGGTGTGTGTGTTTGTTTGATTTAGGGCTGCACGGCGCTTTCCCTGACAGTTATTGTAATTTTTATTATTGGAAAGTTTTTGTGGTTCTGTAACTGAGGCACAGACATTCTTTCCTTGCATTGCTGGGTGTGTGCGCACGTGTGTGTGTGTGCGCTTGCGTGAATTCCCTTTTCTGTATAAAAACACGGGCCTGTGGAGCAGGGAGAGCCCCCCCCCCCCCTTCAGCCTGGAGATGGTTTCCACTTCTCCTCGGACCCCCTGTCACTTTATCGCTCAGCCGCTGCTGCCGCCGAACCAAAAACACGCCACCCTACACGCAGCGGCGCGACCCCCAGTTCCCTCCTCTCAGCTCCCTGACACCGTGCGAAAAGCGAACCTAAACCTACCTGCCTACAAGTGTCTGTAGGGGTGGATGTACAACAGAGCTGTCTGTCTGCCTGTCTCTGCATCTGTGTATTTACTATGATCTGTTTTCCCTCTCTGTAAAGCACTTTCAGCTACAAACTTTTATAAAAAATTCTATATACAGTTTTTATTTTTTTTGTTGCTCTTTTTTATACAACCGTTGGGGGGGTGGAGACACGTCAGTCCCACTTTCTCTCCCGTGATGCTGAAAAACAATGTCTGCTGCCTTTTCATTTATTCAACGCGTGTTTTGCTAGATCTGCTTCCCAACACGCATCCGATTATTTTTAGCCCCCCCCGAGGTCCGCCACTTCCGTTTCCAGCACGTCCTGAAAGGCTGCTGGAAATTATTCACGTAAATATTTGGCGATTTGACTGGCAGGGCTCCGCTGTAGCTGCGCAGCCATTGTTGTGCAGAAGTGCTCCAAAGGCCTTCATTACTTTGTTCCTGAGCCCCCCACCCACCCCCCCCACCCGTCAAACACTGAACAGAACCTGCTTTGACTGTCAGTTAATTACACACCGTTTTACTCCACTGTTTACCAGTCAAAGGGGCCGGGAAGGCGGCAATGGCATCCCCTCAATCACTGTCCGCGGCCCACAAAGCGCACAATGGAGATGAGCCCCTCGGTGTCACGCGGGGCGTGATGCTCAAAGCCACCCATTCCTAATTGCCTTTAGACATGTTTGATAAAGCAGCTTTGAAGTGAAACTCGGCCCTAATGAGAGGCCTGAGCTTGCTGGGGGGGGTGGGGGGGTGGGACGGGGTAGGGTGTCTCCGAGGGGCGCGGGGACCAAGGAAAGCCCCCAGACGGAGCCCGAGACACACACCCGGCGGGGGGTAGGGCTCCGCAACCATCCATCTTCCGGCCCCCTCCGGGCGCCCGCCCACAAACTCCCCCTCCGCCCCGCACCGGGGACCACGGCCGGGCAGCGGAGCGGGGCGGCCCACGCAAAACAGATGCCCGGCATTCTCCGTGAGCCCCCGCGTGCTTTTACACGGCACTCTGGACGCCCTCCGAAAACACGAAGGACGACTTCATTTGCATGCAAAGTGCATTCCTGCGGCGCCTCCGTCCCTCTCCGTTCCTCTCCGTTCCCCCGCGCCGCCGCCCCAGACGCCGTTCTTCCGAGCCACGTTCAGCCTCCAGCATCTCCGTGCCACGCACTCGGTGCTGAGATCCCGAACAGTCCGCTTCCTCAATACCGGCACGTTCTGGAAAACTCCTTTTCCCAGCTCGTTTTTCCACACTGTTCTTTATTCATTCCGCTGACATTTTTATCCAAAGTGACTCATATGAAGCTTCTCCTACTGATTTACGTGGTTGTGTAGCTGATCTTTTCCTGCATCGGTTTAGGGGAACTTCCCAGTTTGGGGGGGATTCGAACCTGGGCCTTTAAATCAGTTTTTCGCCAGCTGCCCTGAACAAGGTGACATTTTGGTCCTCAAGTGAACGCGTTTTGTTGAATATCGGCAGAGACGAAAAACGGTGACTGTACAGAGGCTCGGTGTCACCGGGTGCCTTCGTGTTGCCGGCGAGTCGCGAATAGACTCTGTCACTCTCGATCCACCTGCGAGCCCTTCTCAGAGACCCCGGGACCTCGCAGCCACACCCCGGGAGATCGCAAAACAGAGGCAGGCGGGGGACTGAAGGCGCTGGTGACCGTCCTGTTCGGGATGATAAAAGAGCTCCCGGCCGGCTGGTGTTTACGGGCAGGCGAGAGGAGAACGTTTCCATAAACACGACCATTTCTCCCACTTCCACTGTCTGCACAGAAAACCAGCAGCAATGGAGAGAAGACAGGCTCAGCGTTGGGCCTGTGGGCCATTTGTGGAGATTAGTAGATAGACCTCTGATAGCGCGTGTGTGTATTGAGGGGCAGCCATTGTGCCCGTGTGTGTGTGTGTGTGTGTGTGTGTGTGTGTCTGCCTGCTCTACGCACAGTTTCCTCCACACATATATGTTTGTCTTAGCAAATGCAACGGTGTGTTTGTGTTTCTGGCCCCGGGTTCCTCTGGGTGCTGAATAGCTGTGCAGACCGCTTGTCCCCTGAGGGACACGGTGTCACCGCCAAGCTGGACTGCGTCTGCAGCGATGCGACCTCAGAGGCGTCGGAGCTGAGGTTTCGGGGGCGGCGGTGCCTGCTTGGCTGTGCCACTCTGGGACTGTAGTGTTCTGAAGTCAGGTTCCTCTAATGGTCCCAAGACGTGTTATTTATGCCGGGCCTTAGGGGGTCCTAAGCAAGAGCCTAAGAAGAAGCCCCTTGAGATCACCCTGCAGGGGGCCTCACTGTTCTGTACATAAACAGACTTGTGGAAACAGCAGTAATGACGGTGAGACCAGCAGGGAGGTGAGGAACCCCTTGATGTCTCTGCTGGTTGATGGGAAAGTTCTGTAAGGGTGGAGATGGAATCATTCATTATATAAAGATTCTACTAATGATATGAAAATGTTAAGATGCGTCACACGTATCAACGCTCACAATCGCACACGTTCAAAAGTGACCGGCCGCTCAGCCAGGAAAAAGCTCCAAAATAATTGTCTGCAGTGTAGCTAAAGTCTGTGCTAATAGTTTTCTCTTTCTGCCAAAGATCTTTGACCAGCAAATCAGGCATAAAAAAAATCGGTCTGCTTTCCAACCTGGTCGTAGCGCAGAAACAGCACTGACCTGCGTTTGTTGTGATGCCGGAAATACCCCGGGTATGATGCCGCCGGACTCAGTTAGATGCGAACACCTTCGGACCGCCAGGCGCTGCTCTGGACGGGTTCCGTTTGCGCTTATTAAACGCTGGTGTGGAAATCTGGTGGCCGAGCCCCGCTGTGTTTTGACTAAGGGTGGGTTTGGTGACCCCCAAGGTTCGGCGCTGGGTCCGTTCCTGTTTTCACACTACGTGTTATCGTGAGGGGAAGTTATTTGTAGACGTGATATTAGCTTTCATTCCTGCACCGACAACACAGCAGGTCTACTGAACCCTCGCTTTGTTCTCAGCTAAGTGCTTCACCGGATTCCAACAATGGATGGGCGATAACTTTTTATCTCGAAACGGGAAAAACCAAAGAGCTGCCCGTGAGAGGAGACCCTGGAAGCTGTAAACTAATCACGTCAGTTCTAAGTTCTCGAGGTCTAAGCTGCTCAGACCGAGCGCAATACGGCCTGAACTCTCACCTGTAGCCTGTGCACTTGCCTTGCAGAGATGGACGCGTGAGCTCGTGACGCGCACGAGGCCGGAGGCTTTGACTGGTTCTCATTTAATGTCCCAGGAGCTCATAGTCTCACGGTGTCGGCTCAAGACTTGCAAAGCCCGGTTCTCGGAGGAAAGGAAGAAGAGAATCCCTCCCATGACGCTGTATTCATGTAGGTTGACGGAAAACCTCTTCGAAGCCCCTCTGAGCTTCTTCCCTCTGATGGATGGGAGCAGAGAGTAGAAGAGCCGTAGCGAAAGCCGAGGGAGCCTCAGACATCGTTCCACCTCTGTGTCAGCAGGAGCGGCTTCCCTGGAGACGGGGGAGGCTGCCGGACCCTCGCCGGCCCACAGTCGCGCCAACCCATGACTTCAGAGCGGCTCTGATGGCACTGGAACCAAAATTTAAGTGAAAAATTCTTGCTAGAATGTTTGCCGTGTTGTGTTTTGACCCAGATGTGTCACCGCACAAATTCTTCCAGATACGTCTCGATGCTGGGTGTGTCCAGAGAGCGGACAGCGCCCGCGTGCTGGCGGTTGGCAGGGAGCTGCCGCCCTCTCATTGTCGGAACACAGCACACATTTTGACTGTTGGTTGTTGTTTTCTCTCCACTCGCCGGGGACACAGGCTGGGCGCGGACCGCAAACACGGCCCTCTGCCCTAAGGTTGTGAACGTGGTGCCGGTTGCCTCACCCGGACGTGTGACGTGGCAGAAGTATTGGGAGATCCGCCCGTCACCCTTTGCGTCCGGCAGGTCTCAGGAGCCGGAGCTTAGGCACCAGGAACGGGTCTTTTTTCGGGGGGGAGGAGGCCTGAGGGGTGTTGATGTGTCTCCTTCCCTCAACAGGCAGGTAACTGAGGTGTATTTTCCTAAAGAGAAACTTTCAAGACGGTTGTTCACAAAAAACTTTCCATGCGTTAAATGCACCAGCACAGCTCAGGCTGCTCCCTGCACGGACAAGCGGCCAGATTTATGAAAGCGTTTCAAAGCAGACGTCTGGTCCCGGCAGTAATTTTTTGGAAAAATACAACCTCCAAAAACAAACTCGACCGCAGCGCATTAAACACGGTATGCAGAGCATTAAAGGTAAAGATTTATGCGCAAAAATGATGTATTCCCATTTTCTTGTTTTACCCAAAAAAATGACATTTAATTCATCAGATGTTCTCATTTCGAGCCACTTGTGTGGATTTTTAGTTGAGGTCGGGAAACGTGTCGGGCAAGAGCTCATTGATCAAGTGTATATGCCAGGTTGCATGTGGTGCGACACGAAAAAATAACCGGTAGAAGTGAGTCGATAAGTTAAAGGTGTTCTTTCAAGTTCAAATGTATCATTTTCTTTCTTCTAATCCACATCTGATTTTTTTTTTCACAACTCCAGCGTTGAAGGTAGAGCAAGGCAGCATCGGCCTTTCTTGTTTGTTTAGCTCAGACTGTTTGGGAAAACAGCAGAAAAGGCGGCGGTCGGTGCGAGTCGCTGCCGTGTGACGCGGGACCGCCGAGGCCCAACGTTTTCCAAACAGTTTCCCTGCTTTGCGGTTCTGCCTGGTCTCGGCGTCCGGCCGCCCGTCGCGCTCCTGCGCAAACGTGCCCAACCAACTGATCTCCCCGCGTGTGCGTTTCAGAAAACCTTCACAATTTGGACCGTCCGTTGAAAATATGTGAAAACAGGGTCAGCTTTGATAAGAATCCCGCTTACTTAAAGAGGGGTGTCATTACTGTAAGCCTTCTGCCAATATTTTACAAAGCTGAAGAAAGGTCAAATTTACAGTCAAACAGTTGCTGTTGCTCTTAAGAGAAGACAAGTTTCTATACTGTGATGGCGGGGGGGGGGCAGCTGGGGTTCGGTGGGAAAACGTGTGGGTCTGACGTGATTTCAACCGTCGCAGCCGCCTTCACTCACCCCCCCTTCTTTCACCGCGTGCCGCGCTTCTGTCCGCACATCCAACAGGTCCCGTTTGGATTCGTCCCTTGAGGAGATCCTTGGTCTGGGAGGTGGAAGCATCACATAGAAACTGACGCTGCAGGTATTTCCAGTCATCCGGAGAAAAGAGGGAGGCTGGAACTAGGCCTGTCTTCACAACGACCCGGGGTCTTTTTTGGGGGTCTCTTGCTCCGGGGTGGAAATCACGAGTTGGGGGGACGTGTATCGCAGAGCACGGAACTGTTGTGGAAAACAGGCTGGATGCTGGAGACACCCACTCCCTCGTCCCCCACCAACTATTCTACGCCCCTGCCTCGCTTTACCCAAGACGGACGCAAAGCTGCGGCTGTCACGTAACATCAGAGCGAGACCCGTATCCCTCCGACCGCACAGCCCGGGCAGGACCGGATTGGACCCGACGCAGTCCCGCTTCCTGGTTCGCAGGGGGTTTAGAGGCTAAGAGACACGACTGCGCCGGGGCACGGGGTGTTCGAGGGGGGTGCGGAAAGCGGCCAGCCAGTGTGGTCCAGCCAGCGTTCGCGCGCAGCCGGGCCGACGCTCCTCTTTCAGCTGCCGGCCGTCTGACGCAGGGGGAGAACTCGAGTGGACCGCAGCGAAAGGGACCCCAAAATGACTGCCTGACATCCACTTAGGGCAGGAAAAAAAATCCCACTTGAAAGCTGACAGAGGCGCCCCAGAATCACCAGTGATGAAAGGCCTATTCATGGGGAGTTCTGGGCCGTGGTACCGTGTCTAACGCTCGTGATTGTTTAACAGTGTAGCTTTTGCTCAGCACCAGGGCAAAGTTTTCACTGCTTTCTCCTCTTACTTTGTGTCGGCTCATTTAAAGTCTTGCACTGTGTCTCAGAAATAAATGCACGGCCAGGAGGTTTGGAATGTGGCCTCCTGCTGGGTGCCGGTGCCCGCTTTACCCGCAGTATTTCCTACTACTGACCTCGTCTGAACGTCGCCGCTGTTTTTCTCTCGTTCCATTTTCTCCTCCTCTTCAAAGTTTTCTTTCTTTTCCTCTCCTCGGTTGCCAGACGGCCTTCACTCTGTAGTTCTTCGCCTCGACATGCGGACCAGCCGGACCCTCCTTAGCGTAGCGCCTTGTGTTTTTAGGGGTCAGGCGGAACCCCCACAACCCTGACTTAGACAAACATTTAGCGACAATGAGTGAGTGAGTGAGTGAGTGAATGAGTGAGTGAGTGAGAGATACAGTGAGTGAGAGAGTGGGCGAGCGAGTGAGTAGGTGGGTGAGTCAGTGCGTAGGTGAGTGAGTGAGTGAATGAGTGAGTGAGTGAGAGATACAGTGAGTGAGAGATACAGTGAGTGAGAGAGCGGTCGAGCGAGTGAGTAGGTGGGTGAATCAGTGAGTAGGTGAGTGAGTGAATGAGTGAGTGAGTGAGAGATACAGTGAGTGAGAGATACAGTGAGTGAGAGAGCGGTCGAGCGAGTGAGTAGGTGGGTGAATTTCTGCACATTTGCTGCACTAACTGACTCACGTACGGATGAAAAATGATTACTGGCATTTCCAAGTCCCGCTCTCCTTGTTTTAAAGAACTTTAAGACGTTTCGGAGTAGAACGTGTTCTTAATGGGCTGTCGATGCTGAAGGCAAGTTAGCGGAGTTGATGGATCGCAACGGTATCAACACAAGCTGTACACAAGCGATCCGACACACCATCTCTGCTCAGCCCTGAAAAGAGAGACCGCTTAAACCCACCGGTTTTTAATTTGCACTCGGAGATCAGCGAAACCGTTGTTTTTGCTTACATTTACGCCGCCCTACTCAATGTTACATTTGTGCCATTTCGCATGCTTGTTTACCTGTAGCTAAATCAACAAAAGGGACGTTTCACCGGGACATCGGATTCTGAATCAGCGGCCGGGCCACGACTGCGAGATTTCGTATTTCCTAACCGCCTTTCTTACTGTGTTTCTCGCCCCAAATTCCTTTCGTCCGTCGATTATAACTATTTATTTGTGGCTCTCGTGTAAACACGGGGTGGAGGATATTTGCGTGGCTCAGGCCTGGGAGATGCTTTCAAACGACGGCGTTTCCAGCCGGGCCATTTGTGCCGTCGCGTGACATGCGGAACTGCGGGATGTCAAATACTGCTTTCTGCTTTCCATTTCTGAGCAGAACGCCGCTCTTCAGAGAGGAAGAATGAGGAGATGAACTAGACAGCAGGGCTGAGGGGCATGGTAATAATAAAAAAATGGTGGGACTGAGAAAAGGGGACAGTATCTGTTTCACATGGTGCCATTCATTGTTTGTAAACCGCCCCAATCGGAACACTCAGATATATGAAAGGGAAAACCTCATAAAAAATTGAATAAACCATCTTCCAAGGTTGAATTATTGTAATTACATGTAATTGACTGTTTGGCGGCAAAGTCATTTCCTCTTTAGATCCAGTGTACGCTGGAAATCACGAGCACTTTGTTCTCGGCAAACCCACAGACTGACCTGCTCCAGTTACCCTGTCTCTGCCGAGCGCCTCTGACTAGAGGAGCAAATCCTATCCTGGAACGCAATGGCCATGCAGTGCTGTGACAAGACAAGTTACTGCTAACTAAAACATATGGTTTTAGTCATCAATTTGCTCTTAGAGAGAGAGAGAGAGAGAGAGAGATGGGGGGGTCTTGCTTGGTCTTGAACACGGAGGTGACGGCCTAGCTAAGTGGATAAATGTTGAAGAAGATTTGTATAAACATGCCAAAACCCTTGAAGAACAAGAAGTTTTGCTTAGCCCCCCCCCCCCCC
>UFQX01005286.1:39993-63962 GCA_900497675.1 Arapaima gigas | reverse complement strand
TTTTTCTTTGCCCCCCCCCCCCCCAGCCATTTTAATAATTATTAAAAAGTTTAAATCAAATTTTAAATAAGCCATGAAAAATTAGTAAGCAATGCGCTGTAATGTTTTGCAGATGTGCTTCAGCTGGGTTTTGCCTGTTGTCTTTTGTGCTCCACATCCACTGGAAAAAGCGGTTCGATAAACTGGCATCCGAGTTTCGTTACATGTCGGTATGTTTCAAGGATCACAGAAACACTCGGTCGTAAACGTTTTCGACAACTCGGCCGATTTAAAGTTGCATAACGGACCGTCACGGAACGAAAACTTTGACCTTGTCGTACGGAGCGAAAAACGCCGGCTGATTCCCGGAACCGGTTCCGCTCGCGCTGTTATGTTCGCCCTTCGGCGCGGCGTCGCCACCTTCCAATAGCTGCCGATACACGGCAGGTCTAAGGACGCTCGTGGCTCGGACGCTGGATTTACTTCCATTTATCGATTTGTTTGTTCGACTTCATAACGCGGCTCGTACAGATCGTCCGGGTGCTTCGGCACAGGCCCACTGAGCCTTTTTCAGCTCATTTATACTATATATACATATATATACACTACAGCTACCAGAAACACTATAAACTGTATAGTGTCACGTAGCTTAGCATTACAAGTCGCTTTGGACAAAAGTGTCAATGTGATAACATTTATAGCTAGACACACACGAACACACACTGACTCTATCTTTTTTTTAGTTTAGACATTTAAGATTCAACGTGTCACTTATTATTTTTACCCGAGTGGCTGAAAAAGGCTCAGTGTGCCTGTGCCAAAACACCCGGGTGATCTGTACGAGCTGTGTTATGAAATCAAACAAATGCACACACACACACACACACACACACACACACACACACGCACAAATGGCATGGGCCGTGTTACGTGAAAAGGCTCCCAGCTGCCAATCGGTGGAGGTCATTGCGAAGAACCGCTCTGGATGCAATATTTCCCGATGATTCGGCTGGGTGCCTGCAAATGGCGATCATTATTTTTTGACCTCATGCATCTCCGTTTCCAGCGGAAAAATGTGTGCGCGCAAAAAACGACTTTCACTTTGCACTCTTACGATGAGGTTATGGAATAAGCGGGGCTCCGTGGAGATGTCCCGCGACGGATCGCTGCGGCAGCGACAGGTCAGCGACAGCCGGAGCGGCAGAAACTCCGGCTGCCGAGTCCCCGGTTTTGCTGTCTGCGGCTCCATTCGAACCCGAACTCTGCGGCAGGGAAAAGGGACGACAAATAGCATCCAGCTTCTTTCCTAGGGCACAATTAAAAATAGGGAAACGGCGGGTTGAAGAAAAGACGGAGCTCGAACACAAGTTAACAGCGTTATACGTGTTGCACAGGCTGGGGGGGGGGGGGCGCTTTTAAGCAAACCATCTTTCGTTCTCTTTCATGTCAAAAGCCATAATTTAGAACTGTCAGGAAGACTTCAAAGGTCTCAAAGCCAACATTATTACCCAGGTATGCAGAAGGAAATTGTGCAAAAAATCAAAGCAATTTTCTCCACGGTTTAATTGTCCGGAGGATTCCGTTTCATTGCGAGGCGCTTGCTGTCCACTCTGCTGGCCAGACACCAGGGAACGTCAAGTGCAATTTGATTTTATGAAATAAGACAAACATTTTTGTCACCCTTGACTCAATAATAAGAGCAGTGAATGGATATTAGAGAAAACGGTATTTCAGGGCCGCACTACTGTTGGCAGGGACTGCCCGAAGCGTTTGGAAGCTGCGCTTTTCGGCCTTTTCCGATCATTCGCACCTCTTAGAGGGGCCCAACGCGCAACGCGGGATAAAATTAATGCGAATGGCATCATTTCCGTCCTCTCACGCAAATAAATGTCCGTCTAAGGCTTTCTCCACACGAGCAGACAAATAAGAAGGCTTAAATCTTCAGTGGAGGGATCGGTCTTTATTTGTTACACAGCCTTCGTTCATAAAGAAAAATATGTTTGTGCCCGAGCTTCTGGTTCCGGCCCAGTTAAGCCCAGGCTCAGCAGGGCTGTGAGACGCTATAAACGCGGATTCGCTCGCCGTCTCACGCGTGTGCACGTGCGGCCGAACGTTAAAAGCAAATTACGGCACATTACTATTGCAGATTATTATTGTGTTATTGTATTATTGTGAATAGCTAGTCTGAGAAAATAAGCTGCTTTGTTTAAAATGACAAGCAGCGAAGCTCATTCTGTCAGATGTAAATAAGCGATCGCAACAGGTAAGAAGCGAAATTGTTCCGGCGCTAAATCATTCTGATCACTTGTTTGTTCCTCAGGTCCCTGGTTGTGAGGAGGAAGCCCAGGTTGTCAGAAAACATGCTGAAGTTTGTCTGTCACAGACTCGCACAACCAGGGAGCCTGGATGCTTTTCCCCCACCGGTCTCCTCACCAAGCTGGGCAGAGAAATGCCACATTTTTTCAATGTGCCGCTTACTACTGATTTACTTTTCCACGTCGGCCGCAAGTCAGAGCTCAAGTCCAAGTCCAGTAAAGAAGAGAGGAGTCAAAGGCTCCGAGTGCCGTGAGCGTAAATCTGAGCTCTGGACAAGTGCAGAGTCTTGCAAAAGTATTCAGACGCTTTACAGAATCACACATTTTGCCGCATACAAAACGATGCTTTGATATTTCTTTCCATGTGATGTTTTAATTCAAAATATTAACACCGAATTAATTTTTCTAACTGCGTCAATATTTTTTTAGGGAGGAAAAAAACGGACAACGTGCTGTTTCGTCAAGGGTCCAAATACTTTCGCAAGGCGCTGCGCGGTCCTGCTGTGGCTCCGACCCTTCGCTTTCCCCACCATCTTGTGCTGCTTCCTTCAGCAGCTGGACTCTATAGAACGAAGCTTGTATTTATGTCAGTTACGATAAACGTCAGTCTTGAAACATCAAAGTCGCAGACGCCGCATGTTTTACATTTATACGCCGTTACAAGAAAGTGTCTTGAAATCCTGACACTGATGGGGAAAAAAAGAACTGGCTTCTGTCCAAAGCAATTTACAACTGCACCTATATTTTACTCAGTCAATTCAAGTTAAGTGTATATTTCTCAAGGGTACAACAGCAGATGTCCGCCTGGGACTCGAACCGGCAAGTATCTACTGCACGTTCTTCATACTGCGGTGCTCTGGGGCTGCGGCGGGAACGGTGGCGCTGATCCGGGCCGAACGGGAGGCGAGTACTTAGTTACATCAGAAAAGACGGCGTCTTACGGCACCGGTTTACCCCTTTCCCCATGTATTCGGCCGTCGCTATGGCGACGCGGCCGGGTCCCCGGGTTGGTGTGACACGTGCAAAATTATATCAGACCACGAATCGCTAATTCAGGTGGAAAGAAGAAATAAAGAACCATTCTGCCGTGGGAAGTTGCTTTGCTGTGTGTCAAAGGTCACCTGGCAAATTGCGCCTGTGACAGGAGACAGGAGGGTCGAGGCAGAAACAGATGAGGGGGATTGGAGATCGGGCCTGGAGATAAGAACAAGGCTCCCGCAACGCCAACGACAGACGAAACCCCGTCGCACGGAGGAGTCTAGACAGAACGCGGCAGACAGCCGGGAAAGCGGAGGTGAAGGTCTTCTTCTCCCAGAGAAGACTGAGATGTCGAAGGAGAGGCGAGATCAGCGATCACCTCTCAGTGAGGGCTACAGCACACGTGCTCGCTCACCACCCCCCCCCGCCTACAGGCCGCAAATCCGTCTGAAGGGTTTCGCTCTGTTTTTGTCGTTGCGAAAACAAGCAACTGTTGACTCACGGTTGGGTTTCTGTGCTGGTGGAAAAAAACCAAAAAAAACAGGATCTGTAAAGGTTTAATTCGCTTATGTTAATAGTATATGGCGAAGCATTTTGCTTAATTTGCATGTCTGTTCTGTTAGGAAGACCGAGTCAAGCGCGTGTCAGTTTTAGCCCCTCTTTTCAGACCAATAATAATATTTCATTTTCAACGAATGATGAAGTGTAGTTCGCGTCCAGAGTGGAGCTACTCCCCAAATGGAGGCGGCCGCTCGCCGGGAGAGAAGAGGTTCTGCCACCCGGGGGTCGTGAGCCGGCTTGGCCGCGACCTGGGCCTGCGCGGCCTGCGAGAGGGTCTGTTCTCCCCGACGGCGAGATAGAGGGGCGCGGCAGCGCAGAAGCAGGTCCTGGAGCCGCACGAGGAAAAGAAGCGAGAAAAGCGCGTAGCACCCCGGCCCTCTCGGAACACGCAGGCGCCGGTCCTGACCTCTTGGAATAAACGGGTTTGTGACAAAAATGATGTACAAATGACTGCATGTGTCCAGACAAGACAGCATTTTAGTTTATACTTATGCTGGCAACAACACGGGTTGGTTTTTACGAACCGTTGATTCAAATATGTACAGCAGCCTGTTTGCAAAATGTTAACAGGACTGTATACAAGCCCCTGAAGGGATTCAGCATTTATTCACTGAGAGAAAATTAACAAATAATTCTAAATATTTTCTATATCTTTAAAATGAAATAAAACAAAATACTCCTTTGTGTACAATGGAAACGCTGAACAGAGGGACTTAAGAAGCTGATAGAAAAACACTTTGACAGGTGAGACTGCGGCTCACAAACGATCGTTTTTCCGCGTATTTGATAATCCTGCCGACTGAAAGGCCGCTCTTGACTCCGCGGCCGAGATCAGTTACCTCCCCGCAGGTAGAAGTGGGCCCTTTTCAGCTGTTAGGTGTTCGTTTCACTTTTGGTCGCTGGGTTTGAAGGAGGACCTCGCTGACTGTCTCTCGTGGGGATTGTCAGTCCTGGGGGCAGAACTTGGGCTAGCAAATCCAGCGGAGCCAGAGACCCAGTAGGACGTTTCCTCACCAGCTTTGGGGTCCGTTTTAACATTTCATTCTGTTATGTTGTCCGTGTGGCCAGAACACTGACGGCCGTCACCCCACAGCTCAGTTCTCCACCGAGAGATCTACGTCCGTAACATGGAGACGCTGGCAAAGCGAAATCGTTTTAAATAATGCATTAAATAAATTATTTTTATTAATTGACGTCAATGTGACATTGACAAATAGTAACATATTTTATGAGAAAGTCAGAACGGTGTATGTTGGAACAGCACGGACGTCTATTAAATTGCACCAGTATGAAGAACACGTTTATCTATTGTGTACATTTATGATTTTGTGCAGGTCAGTAAAGCAAAAGAAAATGACGGCAAAGTACTACAGTTCATAATTAAATAGATGGTTTGAAACTGAGCGTGTGTGTGTTTTGTGGTTTGGTTTTATAACCCGGCGAGAGGCAAAGACAGTATAACAGACTGAAACAATGAGGTACTTTTCTCATGCGGTGCTGTTCAGAGATCAGCTGGATGGCCAAACTGTTTCTTTTAGATCTAGTTGGGAAGTAGGTGGTTAGAGGTAAAAAGCTGGGAGCTCTTTGAACTCAGAGGGGCTAAGATTACCTCTGTGACCCACGCAGCAAGAATCCGGAGCTGGGCCTCGTAAGCGCTTGTGATTCATGCAGCGAGCCTCTTTTTATGTCATTTTTTTAATGATAGACATAAATGCACATTTGAACTACATTTTCCTGTGTAAACCCTGCTATTACAGAAGCCAAGCTAACCGTTTCGTGGAGTTATTTATGGGCCCGACGCTGTAAATTAGGGGAAAACAGAGTCATTTGGAGCAGTCCTGATGACAAATCCTGCTAATAAAACTTTCCAGAGGCCGAGCGGCCACGGCGGTAGCCGCTCCGGCCTTCCCCTCGGTGCCGGACTCTCTCCCGCTAACGCGTCTCGTCCGTCTCCGCCCGGGTTCCGCTGGGCCACGTGCACCGAAACCCCGCGTTCGCTCGCACCTCCGACGCAGCTTGCAAAACACTGTTAACTGTCACGCGCAGCAATTGTTTTATTTTAGTCTGCTGTGGCCACAACTGGCCTGATTGAATTGAATCGCAGGCCTCGCATTGATGTTTTAATGGGGTGTAATGATTACCATTAAAACACCATTTCCTTTAAAACCACTTGGTTAATTAGATCTGAAGCCTAAGATTTACGTCAGGAGTTTGCAGTTTAAAACTGCATGTTGATAACTTTACTGTGTTGTATTTGTTTCTCGGAGACAGATTTACGGCCCCTAGACGGCCGCCCGGCCCAGCCGGAGCGCTTGCTGTGAAGCGATTAGAGGATGTGGTGCAGATAGCAACCCGCAGACAGCCCTGCCAAACCAGCTCCCGGACCTGCCTTCTACCATATGGGCCAAATGTGAGGACGCACTACTGCGAGAAAGACGCAATAAAATTCTCAAGTTCTTACTTGCCCCATTTGCAGGAAAAACTCTCTTGAAAACTTCTCCTTCTTCTTCGCTGTTTTCTGACTGTTATTGTTTAACCACTCTTCTGTCTTCTGTCTTCACCTTCTTAGATACCAGGTTAACTAAAGCCATGTGCAGAACCAGTGTGTGAAAACACACAGCCTCTTCTAAGCAACATATGAGAATGACCACAGGTTGGGTTTTTCTTCGCTGTCGTGAATTTGTCCGTCACGCTGCGCAGTGAGTGTTTACTGTTATGAATGACCGCGTCCAGCCAAACACAACACTTTCTGCACATTGTCCACATAAAGTTAGTCTCAAAATGTCCCTCTGTCATTTAAAAAAAAAAAAAACTTGATTCCACTGCTGAGGTAACACTTCTGCTTCTGCCTAATAATCGTTTTTCAACACTTTATGTACCTTACCTGTCCCGCGGCCTCACCAACACACAGCATACCTCTCATGAACGAAACTGTAACTATTTCACCATCTGAATCCAACATCTGGAAATGAAATTGACTCAAGAGATTTTGAAAACAAATGAAATTAACTAGTATTTGAAATATATGTTTGGAAGAGTCATTTAACTGCTCCGATAAGGTTTTAGTCTAATTTATTCAGGTTGGATCGATGGCCAAATATTCTGCAACAAGTAGCTCGGCAGTCATGTAAATAGAAAATTCTATCTTCTTCCAGCCATATTGCAACATTCAAATGGTAATTGCAGAAGGCTTAAAATTCGTCCGAAATCGTCAAAGACATGAAATCACAAAGACAAAACAGGGACGTTTTGCACACATTTATAAACGACGGACCACGTAAAACTAAAAAGGTTCGTTTCGATTTATGAGTCCGTCCACCTCTAAAATTCCCCGGAACGACTCTCTCGCCGTCACGCGCGGCACTCGGTCCGCATATGAGCGCGCACAGCGCGTCGCAGAAAGATGAGGACAACGGTGATGACGTGTCTACGCTAACGCCACACTGCTGTGACAGACATGGCGGTTGACATCACGTTGTTGTTCAAAGCCAGCGTGAAGACGGTGAAAACCCGAAACAAGGCGATCGGCGTCGGGTTTGACTCGTCCAAAGACGAGATACTGAAGAAGGGCAGACCCAAGAACGGTTTCTCGTCCAGAGCCAAGGAGGTGGTGAGTGTGAGGGGCTCTGTTCGCTTTTACAGCCCTTTACATTGCAGATAAAGTCCTTCTACTTTTAATTTATTAGCGGAATACAACAGGCCAATAAAATATGTTTTTTTAAAACGTGAATTTAAGAGGTTATGCGTTGCTGGCGACGTGTAGTACCACTCTGTGCAGGGCTAAATGGCCTAATCTTGACGCATAAACATTAGCAGGTGGTTTAAATGTTATAATGTAAGTCGTATTTTATTATAATGTGTATTGTATTTGTTTATGAATGTGGTAAGTGTGCGCCGGCTCCACTGGACTGTCAGTCAGCTGTCACCGAACTTTCAATGAACTTCTCAGTTTCCCCAGGTACCGCTATCAGACGTGAATCAGGCTGCCATTTTGGCTCCGAGGTGAGGAGCCCAGATGGCCCCTCTATTATCTTGTATTCAACTGACTCCTTTGACCAAGATAACTTTCAGTGATCGATAAGCGATATTGCAGTGATTTACCAGTTTATAGCGCAGTGTATTTTTATTTTATCACTTTAGTCTGAGTACTAAGGAGTGCGATTCAAACCTGTGCCTAGTAACACCCCTTACGAGGACACACCTGCAATTCATGCAAGGAAGGTGTTTCCAACCTTTTTAATTTTTGATTTGCAGCGCAGAAGATCGCCTTGTTTAATTTTAGAGGAAATGTGTCTTCGGTACAAAGCTAGGACATTCTTCTTCCGTACTGCACTGTGCTTGTTGTCAAACCACATGCTGCATGACCTTTACATTAATTTATCTGGCAAACTTTCCATAAACAAAGTGGAATTTAAAAAAACTGATGTGCAGCTTTTGGTACTGACACGCTTTTGTTATTTGATATCGAGTTAAATGCCTACAGAAGTGAGGTTCAGATGATGAAGTCAAGGTAGATGGTGCAGGAATAACTGAAAGATGTCAGGAGATGAGGAGAGAGATGGGTTTTAAGAACACTCTTCAGTGCTGGAAAGAGCAGTTCCACCACATTGGCCCCAAGACTGACAACGGGTGGGCTTTCGATGGTGGATACGTAATGAGCCTGACAAGTCTGGCCAGAGATGGGGAAGAGCAGCATTCCTGTTGGTCAGTGTGGACTGTCATCTCATGCTAAAGCGGCTAAAGCTACGTGAATGTGAGAGTTGTCAAAGAACTTTCTGTGTCTTTCTCCACACGATGATCTCGATTTCACCCTCTCAGGTTTTGTGACTGAGCAGTCAGGCAGCAGCATGGCATTAGCTGACTGTCTGCTGTTCTGTGTGACTTAAACTATGGTGTGTGTCTGTGTGCTGGCTTGGGTGTTACCCGTGGGGCTATACTCTTGGTTTCTCTTTTCTGGCCAAACCACCTTCTGTTATCATCTCACTGCAGCCCTGGTCACTTCCCTCCAGGGCTCCAGTGTCTGTCCAGATGCTCTGTTTTCACAGGTCTCCAGCCATTTATGCTGCCTGTCGGTACCCAAACAGGCCAGAGTCATATTTCTCGTGGACTCTTATGGGTCCCCTGGATGAAGTTTCCTCCAAAGGGTAACTCTCCAGTCCTTCTGTTGTTCATCGTTTAACAAGGACGCAGGCAAACGCAGCCTCATTATTGCTTACATTCATCCTCTGTGCTCTGAATGCAGATGTGTAGGAAAATGCAAATGACAGGGTGCATCTACTTCTGTTCTGTTATAAATTTAATACAAATAATGTGCAGATGTTACATGGACATACTTGCATGTCAGAGCAAACGTTGAAAAGACACAGCTGATGACATGCTGCTGTGTACTGAAAACCAGGTGTAAGCAACATATTGATTCCAGAACAAGAAAAATTTGCCCTCTTGTGCAAATGACCTTTTATGGTGGTTATATGTTTGTAATTTGTAAAATTTTTGTAATAACCCAGGTGTCACAAAGAATATTCAGCTTGAAAAGAGTAACACTGTTTTGATAGTTGTTAGTATTGAGAGGATTTTGACTGTAGCTGTATTCGGACCAGAAAATTAGACTCTCACCAAGACAGACATGAGTTTTTCATTTATATTTTTGAAACCAGTCAATTTTGTTATAAAGATTCTACCAAGAATCCAATTAAACTTAACTTTTACAAAACTCTACTGGGTTTTGGAGTCTGTTTCCTTCTGCTCTGGTAAGAAGACCTTGCAGTTGTTTGTATTTCATTGCCTGTTTCACTGAGACAGTTCTGATTGCTCCCTTTAGTCTCCCCCATACATACAGGTTTGTCCTTCACGTTCATGCAGTCAGGAACTGCTTGTCCAGTGCAGGGTTGCGACGGTTCATCGAAGGGCCAGGCCAAAAAAGCAATCCTCGTCACTTTTATATTAATGTTTCCTGCCTCCTGTCTCCACTTTTATGTGCAGAGTCACAAATTGAGTTAAAATCTAATGAAAATGGGCCGTGATGGTGATGGGTGGAAATGCCAGTGGCACCTCGTCCTGCTCGTCTCTCATGTCTGGAGCAGCAGGAGACCTAACTTTGGAAACTCGGATTTTGGCTTTGGAATGTCCTGGTTTTCAGGCAGTCATATTGCGGTTTCAGCATTCCTTCTGTGTGTGTGTGTGTGTGTGTGTGTGTGTGTGTGTGTGTGTGTGTACATAAAACATGAAATGCCTTTTTTTTTTTTTTTAAAGAAAGCCCCTGCGAAAGTATGATTTCATAAACTTGCTGCAATAACATTTTCATTCAGCTTGTAACCATTTCTTTGGGAAAGGCGATCCTCTCCAGAGTCTGTGATTAAAGGTGGAAGATCAAAACAGAGAAAATATTCAATTAGGTGCCCTGTAACAATGTTGACAGTTTACTCATAATGCCCAACAGATGTGTGAGCCTTCTAAGTCTTCCACTGCTTTCCCGCTCCTTGTTGACACTCCCTGATATGGTAAGAAGAAGAGAAGGAAAGTAAAGCTAATGTAATAGGGTTTTTTAAAACTTCTTTTTAAAGGGGGCTGTATATGAAAACGGCGCACGTTACGTCAGCAACCACGAGAGGTGGTTTCCTGCTAAAAGCCGACACGGTCTGAGCTGGCCGGACTCGTGCGTCTCCGCTCGACTCGGCTCCGGTATCAGTTTCAGTGCATTCTTTCTCTCCGCTCCGTAGGAACTGCTCCTGCTCGCCTACTCACCCCATTGCAGCGGGATTAAAAGTGAGCAGTTGAGAGGTGTTTTTTTTGGATGTCCAAAAGCGCTGCCTCAGCCGAGGCGAGGGCACCGTGCTCCGAGAGCACACTTTGCCACCCTGGCTCCGTTTCGCATGCCGTCAATTGAAAGGTACACAGAACCCGGAACGCTCTCCCAAACCACTCTCTTCTTTTTTTTCCCCCCAAGAGTGAATACCTCCATTTATTCTTATCCCAGTTCATGTGGGCAACGCTTGCACCTCGGGCGGGTTAATAAGGCGTTGCATTTTGAAAAGCACTAAAATCATAGTGGTATTTTAAATGCTATGACCCCTTTTTCATGGGAATTGTTCTTAGGTTACAGATCAGCTGTTTTTTTTTTTGTGTGTGTGTGTGTGTGTGTGTGTGTGTGTTTGGTTTGTCTTGCAGTGACAGGATAGTCGTTTCTAATCAGGACCATGGTTCTCTGCTGGGGTCTGTGCCTCATACTCGAGCCTTGGTTGTTCTGCTGCTGATGCACTACGGTACCCCGAGTTCGCTCTTAGATCCAGTCAGGGAAATTAACCATGACCGAAACATCCTTCCTGCACTCTTGGGGCAGTTTGCAGTGGCTACCTGCTCAGGCATTTTTGGCTCATGCAATAAAGTCAGACTGAGGGGGAACCAGTGATCCAGCTTTTTGATGGCTCTGTTTTGCTGACCCCAACTACTCAACCCCCACCCCTCCCTGTCTCTTGTCCCCCCAAATCTGCAACCATGTCGAACACAGTGAATTGCTGGTGCCAGTAACATCCGCAGACTACATATGTTCTGGATCAAGGTGTGGCCACACAGACTGACAGTTAGCTAAAGGTCGGTTTCGTTCGCTCTCTCTGGGAGCTCTTCTGAAATAGCATCCGCATATCACAGTGACTGTGAGATATTTCTGACAAACTGTTGCAGAATAGCATTTTTCTTCAGAGGGGGTTCAGCAATGCTGTCAACCTGCATGTCAGTCACGTTTTATTTCTTCCAATTGTTTTACAGATGCAGGATTTTTGTGGGTGCTCTGCTCATGGTGCACATCTCCAGATTGCGGTGCAGTTGTCCTGTGGTGTTGGGAACACACTGTGGTTGTTTTTAACATATGTACTCATTATTAAGCTGTGTTTGTGTGTATATAAAAAAAATAAATATTTCCAGTATAAACTATCCTAATTTCAAACATAACTGGGTTCTCAGTGGGGCTCAAAGTCTGTTTTTGCTGGTTGTTAATCTCATTGAATGCACATCTGCCCTGTTAGCAGAATGGTGAGACACTAAAGGCCCACAGACTTCTGGGAGTCCTCCCAGAGAGGATGAGACGTGATTCAGATGCTGTCCAGCAGGGACTCTCGCACGCTCTGAGACGGAAATTGTGCCTTTACATCGGCTCGGCGAGCTTAACCAGTTCACAGCTCATGTGGCTTTTGAGGAGCGCTTTAGGGTCTGACCCATTATGCACATTATTCTCATTTTCAAAGTCTCATCGCTCACTTCCCACTATTTTTAACTCTTAAACTTGGGCTGCAATTGTTGCAAATTACTCAAAATGGAGCATTTACCTGGCCTGGTTTCTCCCGCGGGATGCAAGAAACCATTAAGCAGATGAAAGAGAGCCGAGCACATTGACCTCATCGTCGAGCAGCCGAAAGGACGAGTCCAAACCGTCTGTTCCCCACCTCGTGAAGCGTGTGCTACCCACATGTGTTTAATCCACCCGCTGCTGACCCGACTCGATTACCTCTCGCAGCGCGACGCGCATTGCGCCGTACACGGTGTGTAAAGTGTGTGTCTAGACCACAAATTGACCACAGTCTACAAAGGTTCAAATTTAGGTTCGTATTTATTTCTAGTTTTTGTTATTTTTTCCCCTCTCTCCCTCGTTCTGCCACTCACTTGTGATCGTTCGGCTGTCAGGTAGGTTTCATTGCCAAGGAGGAGTAATTAAGTTACATATAATTACATATTTCTTTTTGTCGTGCTTGAAAGGAGTGTGGATGTCAGCATGTGCCTCGTGGTTGACTTTGGAAAACTTTCTGAAAAGATCCCAAGCTGTGAATCCGATACATTTTGAAATGCCTCGGTCAGGACTTTAAGCCTTGTTGCTAGGAGGCTGCCAGGTCTGGCAGTACAGCACCGGAGCCGTCCGGGGATGTGTAACCGAAATGTTTGCCTACATGGTCTGCAGGCGAGCTGTCAAGGCCGACGCTTTGAGGCGCTCCCTCTGTTTTGGCACCTCGCGGCCACATTTTTCAACAGGAGCCGCACTGCTTAAACAGGCATGCGGTTCACACCATTGCTGCATAAGTTGTTTTTCAAGCAGATGTTTTTGTGCCAGGTCTGCGACATAGATTACACTTTAGTTTTGTACAGCTGGATGTTTTGTGAAACTGATTTTAATTTAGTACAACTTGCCACTTTTCAGGAAGCGTGTTGTAGAGTGAGGTGTTGACGGGAGCGTCTGTGACCCGTTTCGGTTCAGTTCGGTTCCTGGGAGACCTCTGGAGAGCATATCGCTCGAGTGTGGGCAGTGAAGACAGTGGCAGGGACCCCTCAAAGGAGTCTCAAGGAGCACTGTTGGCCGCAGTGAGCTCTGAGAGCGCACAGGATGGCAGCATATAATGTTCAAAAGGTGAGACTCGCCACGCACTGGCGCATGTGGAGTTGTCCTGTGTAAATGCAGAGCGTGTTCACGAAGAACAGACTGGAACTTTAGTTAGGACACAGAGTGGCTTGCCTTGCACTTCGTGTTCACTGCCCCATCGTGGCGCTGTCACGACCACTGCCACATACCTGCCACATACCTGCCTATAACCTGGGTCTTTGAGAGAACACGCATAGCAGCCAGTGGTGAGGTTCTCAGATGCTGTCTCACATGTGAGCTTGTAGCAGTTTTCCTGAATGCTGTCGAGCTCTTCTTTTTTTATTGTGGACACTAAATGCCCCAAAAAATCATAAACATCGCTACTCTTTGAAAACTCGTGATTTGTTAGGATAGTTCAGTGTAAGTGCAGGAAGAGCCACGATCGGACGAATTTGGATATGAGTCGATTAGTGATTGTCTCCCATCCTCCTGCTCTCTTTCCGGTCACCAATATCTTCTGATGGCACCAGTTGTACAGGATTTACCAAGGAGGTGTGTTTGGGTTAATTTCTATTAGTATTGTGAGTATTATAGCAGCAACAAGGGGTACTGTGGTTCTCCCGTACTACACTGCTACTGTTAGACAATGCTTACTGCTTACAAATAAATTAACTGTGGGGGGAGTTACAGGGGGGTTGTTGATCTTCTCTGAGTCCACTGTGTTTGAGAGCTTTCGGGCAGGTGTGTCGTCGTATTCTGTGAGCGCTGGTGTTAATACTTTCTGTGGAGAAACGCAGTCCGGTCTCCTTTCGTCCAACGACCGATGGCACAGCTGAAGTGGGTCATTATAGTATACTATTATTCTATTAGTGCCTGTTTTGTTTGTAATAGTCGGGCTTTTTCCTCCATGTCCAATAAGTGAAAACATTTTCCCTGTGTTCTTTTCACCCGGAAACCGGGAAGACTGACTGAAAATATTTTCAATTAACTTCACAACGCGGCAACCCCACATTTTATGCATTTGAATTTTTGGGACCCTGCTTATCACATTTTGATGGGCTTTTACTGTATGTTGGTGTGACCCTTCAACAGCGGCCCTGAAATGCTTTCACACGACCAATAACTTTTGTATTATGTAGAACAGCACATGCCCACGTAAGACTGAGATCCTGTGACGGAGTCCAAAGCGTTTAGCCAAACGTTGCTCGCGTTTGTCAGCTTTTACACTTCTGCATGTTAGGCTTGGAGGTTTGTGATGCTGCGCAGTGTTTTTGCTGCCATGAAGGTGTTTATGTGTGTGGAGAATCTGGCTTTCATCAGGCTTGCTGAGGTGCAGCTCACACTTTTGCCCGTGAACCCACATGGAAGCCTGTCCGTTCACCCTCACTGCTCATTTCCTCTCCCTTTTACCCAGAGCGAAACCCCGGCGATTGACTCCACTGCATTAAA
Source organism: Arapaima gigas (assembly GCA_900497675.1). NCBI lineage: Eukaryota > Metazoa > Chordata > Actinopteri > Osteoglossiformes > Osteoglossidae > Arapaima > Arapaima gigas. Next base: position 49,337 of record UFQX01005286.1, on the reverse strand, counting down.
ATGCTGTGAGGCTGGATTCCGTTCTCATGTTTGGGGCCTTCAAACTCAATTTGCCATGGCCTGCGCAAACAAAACGGACCTGGCATTAGCCTGTCTGCTAAAGAGAGCGTTTAGCAGCAAACTCATGCCAGGTAAATCCTCCCAAATCACAACCTGATGTGTGGAAAAGGCTTTGCAGTCTAACGTTGTGCGTTTGCGTGAACCGAGAAGGGCAGAGGGAGGGAGAGAAGAGCGTGTGGAGTGTGTGTCTGTGTGTGAGACACGAGAGAGTAATGTGCTGGGCGCAGTGTGTGTGCACCGCACCGTGTCTGTGTGCTGTCCCAGGTTCGGCCTCTCACGGGAGGGAATTAGTTCGTGGATCACCGTGATGGGGGAGTTGGACTCCGTGCTGCGATTAGAAAAGAAACTCGACAAGTTAATGATAGCAGTGAATATTTGGATAATGAATCATAATTGAACTTGGGGGGTATGTCGAACAAAGTGGTTTTCTGGGTATTGAATTCTGCGCCGTGTCTTTGCCCTCCATTGTTTTCGTGCAGTGGTCATCGTGTGCTTCGGTTCTCGCCCAACTTTGCTTCTTTTTCATCTGTCTCATCTAAATGTGTTTGCATTTATGTTTTTAGTTACAGGGTGTTGCATAAGATGAACACTGACTCACTTTGGAAAATATTATTGTAGTTTTTGGAACTAACGCTCACCTACTGCATATTCTCACAGTCTGTGCGAATGTATGAGTTAACTGTTAAAAAGCAAAAGGCAGATCAGCTGCGCGATAAATGAAGAAAATTAAGTATTTTCTTACGTACAGTAAAAAAAATACGTATTGGACTGACATCCCTTGTTATCTGACTGTAATCAGTTGTTGAAAACGTGTCTTGTGTCAAATTTTTGGATAGCAGGGAGACTGTGGGTGGAAAATTGTTTTCAGCCCAGTGCTGAACCCCCAGCCAATTTCTCCAGATATGACTAAAACACTGTTAAACACCTCTATAACAGTCCACCGTGGATTTCTGCACAATATAAAGCATTTAAAGCAGCAGTTACCTAATGATCAAATGCTTAATGAACTCATTACTGGGTATGTTTGTGTGCAATTTGCAATGAGTACCGTACGGTATCGGACATGAGCTACATTTTCCTTCTGTGCTGGAAGGATACAATGAAATGGTATGTTAAATACACAAGGAGTATATTTTACTTATGTAGGGAAGATGACAGTGATAATGCACAACACGTTTACACAATTTAAGGACAAGAACAGTTGAGATATGACTGCAGCACACTGGACATGCTCTTACCTTGCCCAACTTAAAATATTTTTGCTAGCCCACATTGACAAGTTTTTTTTGAATGCGGATTCATTGCAGCAGGTTTTCGGTTCAGGTAATGACAGGTTGGACGAAAATGGGATGCGTATCTTTCCTTATGTAGAGTTAAAAAATGTTTTTCTTCTTTTTTAAGGTCTGTGTATTGAATCCTGTCCCATGATATGTTCACTATGGGGAAATGCAGTTCAGATGCTTTTTGTTGACTTCTCAACAAATATATTTTTTTGATGTTGAACTTCAGGTAATGCGGTAAACTGGAAAGCTGTGTGTGAGTCGGCTGCTTAAGCGTCACTTGTCTGCAGGCCTTGTTTGCCCTCTGTTTGTCCCGGCATACCCTTTCTCAGGTCCCTCTGAAAAAAGGAAACTTTCGGCAACATTACATTGTTGTCAGTTTTGAAAAGATGAATTCTCGGAATCCCCCTGGAAGTGTATTACTTTCTGATTGATGTTATATTTATGCTCTTCCCAGAATAATTCAAAGATGAGCTGCAGACGGCTCAAAAATAAGCTAGAAGCCGGCTTCAAGTACTTTGTCTGTCAAGCATCCAGAAGTGATTTTGGGTTAGCTGTAAATGTTTTTAATCTAGCCTTAATAACATGCATTTTACAGTGAATAGATGGTCACGCATCTTTGTTGTCTGGAGGGTTACGTTCAGTTATGTTTTTGTGTGTGTGACTGGGTTTCTTGACACAGCCCAAAATTGAGATTGATCACATGCCTCACTTTTGCGGGTGATTCTTAACGTGCAGGTGAAACCCGCGTCGGACCCCCAGTGTCGGCCCGTCCTTTGCTGCAGATGTCTCTGGCTGTACAAAAGAAATCACAGCACGGCCTAAGGCTCCTTCGGGAGGACAGAGAAGTCTCACGGAACCGCACCCCGTTGCCCAAACCCAGCTCTGGAGATCATTATCGCCCCTTTTGAACTAGAACCTGTTCTCCTGAAAAGCCCTAATGGGCACCTCTGCCTTTTGAAACCTTCATCTAGACTCCTTTTTTCAGTTTTCATAACAATAACTGCAGTCCCACCCCTTGGAGCCTCTCACTGCCTGTCATTTTGTTTTGTGCACCATGTGCTGATTTGAAACAGAAAGTGGAAAAGGTAAAATGGGGCGACATTTGGTTGGCTGGGGGGGAGGGGGGGGTTGTCCCGATGATGAGATTAGATGTAGCCAGGCTGACTGTCTCCTACAGTCTGAACCCCCCCCCCCCCCGAGCAACCCATACGCCAGTGTGCACAAGGCCACCCCTACCTCATTGTTTAGGTATTACTTGCTCTTTAGGGTCTTAAATTACAATAGCAATTGATCCCAATGACCTCATGTAAAGACCTCTTGGCAGCAGCGGGAATCTGAGCCTAAATGTATACCCACAGGAGGCAAGCAAGCTGAGCTGCCCCCCCCAGGAGCCAACGCTGTGCTTGCAGCACCACCTGCTGGTGTGGAAATGGTGCAGTCTGGGAGTGGATTGGCTGGGGTGTGTTGAATACAGGAGACGTTTAGTCACTGTTTGGAAGGACTGCTGATTGCAGTCCCCGTATTGTTTGAGGATTCTTTTTGGATTTAATTCGTGTTGAAACATTACAAATGGAAAAGTAGTTTTGCTACGTTTCTCTTCAGTCTGATCTTCCATCATCCACACCTTCCAAGTGATGCTGAACGTCCAAGGGCGGCACGGTGGCTCAGCGAGTGGCACTTTTGCCTCACGGGGGTGTGTACCGGGCTGGTGGGGTGTGAGTTTGAATCTCACTTTGCGTATTCTCCCTGTGTCTGTGTGGGTTTCCTCCCAAAGTCCGACGACATGTGACTCAGGTTAACTGGTGTCTAATCTGCCTGTAGTGTGTGAAGGGTGTGTGTGGTCACCCTGCGATGGACTGGTGTTCTAGGTGCAGTTCCTTGGCGTTGCATCCATTGCTTCCGGGACAGACTCTAGATTGCCGAGACCCTGCTCAGGGTAAAATGTTTAGGAGGAACGAATGTCCTCTGGTCAGTTTCTGGTCCCACTCGCAAGCAATCCAAACGCCAACACCTGAATGTTCTCGCTTTTGGCTCCAACGTAGTGGTATGAGCTCCTTCTTTCACTCAGAACTTCGGAATCCCTCTCAACATTAATGACTGGTCTCAGCATGGATGAGTGGTCTGTTCTCAGAACACCTTGCTTTTGGATCCACATCTATCTTCTCCATAACCCTGTACTGTAGTATCCATCACTGTTGCCTTTGTATTTCCTATTTGATATGCAGGTACATGTCCAATGTCCACCAACTCAATGTTGATATTGGACGGACTGTGTTTTGAGAATTGCATGTCTATATTTCTCCATCTCCTGGTTTTACTTTGAGTTGTATGTCGCTTTGGAGAAAAGTGTCTGATAAATGAACAAATTTAAAAACATTCATTTAGTGGTTCCACTCAGCACGGTTTGGTCTGTCACTGGATGACCTCTTCAGCAGGACGTTGCCGACTTTCATTCGCGGTCCCTGGAAAATGACCCTCAAACAGAGGTCCATCACACCCCACCCATCAGGATACTGGCGTGACGGGAAAAGCACCCCCAGACGGGACTCACCCCCCCCCCGGATGTGTAGCTCGTGTTACAGGATTGCACCAGTGGGTGGTACTGCTTTCCCTCCGAGGGCATGATCTGTTGAATGCCTGTCCGTAAGACCCGGAGGTCCTCAGCCAGCACCTTCATCCCCCCCACCTTGGTTAAGGTGCCAATGTTGTGCAGTAGCCTAATTTGCGCCTTTTATTTTTTCCTCTTTTCCGGGCAGGGATGATGGTGACAGGGCAGTGTTTGTCATAAGCCTGTGGCTGTTGGACGCCTGTCATCCTTTGGCTCGTCACGGACACCTCCAGGTTCCCACACCGTGAGGCGAGCGTTTAGAGCCGTCATTAGGATCCAGAGCCGGGGGGGGCGCTTTACAGCTCCGCAATTTCGTAATTACCATAATTAGGTGGGGTCCGTTCCTTCGCTGAAAATACTCCTGGCTGCTGTGGGTCTTCTGCCACAGTTGAAGTCGTTGTGTCAGGTTTCCATCCCACGTCTCTCCATGTGTTTGTTCTCACACCCCACAAGCATCTCCTAGGCCGGTGAGTGCAGTCTTCAACGTGGACAAAATTACCGGGGCAAACATTGCATTGGAGGCTGTTTCCTGCCTGTGTGTTGGGCATTTTTGTCCAGAATAAATAAATAAATGTCCCGAAACGTCTCCGGCCGTTTGGTTTAGTCTCGGTTTCGAGTTTGAGCTGATACTCTACGGATTTGATCACGCACCGTCTGATACTTGTGGCGTTTTATTTCACCCAAGGTTCTGATTTTTCACACGTCACTTTGAGCAGTTTTATGTGACCTGAATTTTTATTTTGACTAAGTAAGGATTGGACAGTATCTGCAGTGTGAATCTGTTAGTCTGATTTTGAGAATTGCATCCTTGGTTTTTCAGATCCACTGTGAACAGGAGAAAAGGCCTTCTTGTCCTTGAAGTCTTTTGGGGGCAACACGTTGCATCCCCCATGATGCTCTCCTGCCACAGTGCCCTCCATGTTTCTAGACAGGCGTGATAGTCTGTCCTAACAGACCCCGGCCGGTTTACCATTGGGTTTATACTGGTTTGCCAGCCATGGTGGATACCAGAATAGTCACTCTAGTCCAGAGGTTCGGTATCTTGCAGACCTCCCTGATCAGGCTTGGCTAGTCTTTACAAAGCCATCAAAGGGAATTTAAAGACTAGGAGGACAAGCTGGAACCCTGGGACTTGGTCTATCTTATGGGGCCCCAGTCTATACAGATGTGTGTTTATGACTTTTTGACTTGTAACCACAACCTTCTCCTCCTTTTCCCCCAGGTCACCAACATCACAAAGCTGAAGGATTTCCTGCTCGAACACAGGAAGGACTATGTGAACGCTGACAGGTAGGACCACCCAGTGCTTCTACCTCCAGGGCTCTCTGCACGTGTAGTACCGACAGAGCCTTCTTGGAGCACCAGGGTTTTATGAAAATGTATCTCTATCTTGAAGGCTGGGTGGAATCGTTCCATCGGGGACATTCGGAACCAGCAATTTTCTGGTGGCCTTGGTGACTAGGTTTGTAGAGAGAGGCTGGGGGACATATGACACACGGACAGTGGCGCGGCGGGTCAGGAGGATAGGATGCCGTCAGCCGGATTCCACTGGCCAGGCCGGGCCAGTGGGGGAGGAGGCTGCAGTCATCCCGTGCTCCATCCGCACACCCCTTGGCAAAGGCTTCTGAATGAAGGGAATTATGAGTCACAAGTGGTGTTATGCAGCTTAATGAAGCTCATTCTGTCCCATCTGTGTCAGGTAGGATAGTCCCTCAGGCAAAGAGTGCTTGTAGTGAGGAAGCAGATTAGCTCTTATTAAAGGATTGGCTTTCATGCTGCATTTATTCAGTGGTTTTCTAATAAACCTCCTTCACACAGTGCCAGCAATTCAACTAAGCAAATTTACCAGATTTTTGCTGAAGGAACACTGTACAGAGAAAGTAGTTTGAAGCAGGGTATTGATCAGTACTTGGCTTATTATCATTTTGTTATAACTAACAAATCAACATTTAAATGTATTTTTAGCAACATTACACTGTATTTGGCACGACTGCTTCCCTGCTGTTGGCTTAAGAGCTCTGGGGCGCCAGCAGTGGCTGTTGTCAGTAGTTCTTGACAGCATCGCTAGAGGGATGCCGTCTTCAGGGCGGCTCCTTGCATTTCTCACTTGCTTTGGACGTGTGTTTATGGTAATAAGAAGATGAAACGCAATGATGATCTACTTCCGAAATAGTCATACAGGAACAAATGTAATTGCGACACAGTAATCCGTTTCAGTGTTCAAAGCTGCTACGTGAGTAAATGAGTTGAAGTTAATGCATATTTAATGTTTGTATTTCAGTTCATGGTGACACATTTGGCCCTTTTATTTGATAACATTTGTCTGTAAACTGTCTTAAGGAATCCTCTGGAGTGTGAGAGGGACCCTCCTCTTTAAGTAACACGTTATCTGGACTGAAGAACAGTGTGTAGAGAAGTACAGTGGACCTGGGAGTGAAGATCTGGGCTCCCGCACCAGCCAACATGGCAGCGACGTCAGGCTTCTCTACCGGCTGCGCTCCTCGCGGTGACTCACCCTCCTCTGTCGCTCTGCAGCTTAATCTCGTCCGATTTGACCCGCATGACAGACAGCGAGCGGGACCAGATTGACCAGGATGCTCAGATCTTCATGAGGACGTGCTCAGACGCCATCAAGCAGCTGCGCTCTGAGGGTGAGTGTCCAGTGCACCGCCTCTGGTGAACCAACCCTCCCACCCCGAACCAGCTGATGCAGGTCTGTGTGTGTGGCCCACAGCGGAGAAGCAGGTCATCTCCAGCCAGGTGAAGGAGCATCGAGGGGCCGTTCTGGACCTCACAGAAGAGTACTTAAAAGGTGAGTTCTGACTGCTGCTCACGTGAGGCTGGCCACTAGGTGGCACATCGGTTACGGAGCTGTGGTTGGTGATGAGAGCGATACAGAACTGCGACGTGTTTAGAAAGCAGCTACTGGGTGATTTAACATAATTATTGATATGGCAAAGCTGGTTGATGCTGGAAAGGTGCAGAAAGTGTTGTTGAATTTGCTTGGTTTCCACAGGGGTGTGCAAGCTGTACTCGGAGCAGCGAGCTGTCAGGGTGAAGAGGGTTGTAGACAGGAAGAGGCTGTGAGTAGTTCCACTACTGACCAGCACCACACAGCTCTTCTACCAAATGTACACTTAACATGCTGCCAGACACCCTGCTGCCTTAGCTGGTGCCGCACTTCCTGTCGCTGGATGACAAACGCAGTAGCTTTGGGTTTTTTGAACTGTTGTCAGTGTTGCCCCACTTGTTTCAAAAATGTCTTCATACTCAGTACCTCGAATGGCTGTTGACTGAACCATCTTTTATTGAGCCCCGAAAGATCCGTGACCTTTGCCTGACTCTCTTCGGCCGCTTCGCCTGCTGCGTTGCCCCACTTTGTAATCGCGTTCGTTCAAGGCTGATGCGACCGGCACTGTGGCTGCGCTGATTTTAGCATCCCCTGCTGACCACACCGTGAGGCCGTCTCCCCGTGGGGGGACTGAGCTGCGGTGAGCTCACCGCAGCCTGTGTTATTGCAGTTCCCGCCTGGAGCCTGAGCACCACAGCAGGTCAGAGCACAGCCCCAGGAAAGAACACGTGGAGGAGAAGGAGCTCAAGGAGGAAAGCAGTGGTGAGTGTTGCCTGTGAGAGCAGGAAGCAGCGCACAGGGGAGGAGACGTGCCTGTAGAAAATATTCACGCCCCCCCTTGGACCTTTTCCCACATCTGATTGTGTTTGACCTCATGGAAAAGTCCGAGGCGGTGAATACTTTTTATAGGCACTGTATATGTTTCTGCATGACTAGGTGTTAAGTATCTGTTCAGAATAGTTTGAAGGACCTGCGTTTTGTGCGTTAAGCATGACAATGAGGTCCCACTAGAGGAGATTTTGGAAGGACAAGGCGTGAATGAGTGTGAATGTGACTGAAGTTGCTTCGGTTGCCCGCTGGGAGCTGAGCGTGAAACGGCGCTGTCGCTCTTTCCGCTACAGAGAAGGTTGCGCCCGAGGTGCCGGAGAGCGGCGGCATCAGTTTGTGGGACGAGGGGCGGGTGGAGGACGAGCTCTCACCTGAGGAGATCCAGATGGTGCGTCTTTACTCCGGGCGAAAGCAGTAACACAGGGTTTCGCCTTGCTGTATATAGTTCTACAGGACCCCTGTAGGGGTTGTTGAGGCCTGTTGGGGGTGCTGCTGCAGCATTCTACCAAACGCTTCTCTGACTGACCTGAGCTGCCTCTTCCACAGTTCGAACAGGAGAACCAGCGCCTGGTGAGCGAGATGAGCAGCCTGGTGGATGAAGTGAGGTCAGTGACTGTCACGGAAGGAAATGGCACCTCCTGTCTACACCAAGGCCACGAAGCAGAATATTTCCCAGTAAAATTATTTACCTTTGCACAGCATCTTGTACAGCTTCAAAATAAATAAATCAGCTGTGCATAATGTTAGCATGACAGTGACTGTTTTGACAAAGTGATGCTGACGGTAGCAACGCTGAGGTTCTCTTTGCGCATTTGAAATATCCCCCACATACTGTAGACACCCCCGTGTCGCTGTGGTGCCGACTTCCTGTCACCTCTTTAGCTCCCTGGGTCACGGCTCACTTTTCCCCTTATTTATAGCTCATTGTTGCTAGGATACCCATTTTTGCTCGTAGCTAAAGAAGGAAAAGCTTTCCGAGATGAATCGTGGCTTATAGACACATCACGTCACGTTTCTCTAACCTAAACGCGCAGTGAAGATCACCTCGGCCGCTCGCCTCGGTTGCAGAACCTGCCAGCTTAAGGCTAGCAGAGGTACCTTTAGCGACTGTGTCCCCTTGTCCCTGGTGTGTCCCTGACCCCGCTTTTACCTCACCGCCCCACAGGCACATTGAAGGCAAGGTGGTGGAAATCTCCCGGCTCCAGGAAATTTTTGCCGAGAAGGTTCTGCAGCAGGTGAGCTCCGCCACGGGGAGACGGCGGCCCCCCGGCTAAGCAACCGTGTGATCAGCGGGCAGAACAGACCGTCACCTCTCCCGTCTCACGCTCATCCCTGTGTCACCACAGGAGACGGAGATAGACAACATTCACCAGCTCGTCGTGGGCGCCACCGAAAACGTCAAAGAAGGCAACGAGGACATCAGAGAGGTGAACACCAGTGTAACTGTGCCAGTCTGTGTTTGTTTCACCCATCTGTTGTAGAGGAGGCGTGAACGCTGACAGGAGCGTCTTCTCACGCCGCCGTCCCCTCCTCTCCTCAGGCCATCAAGAACAACGCCGGCTTCCGCGTCTGGATCCTCTTCTTCCTCGTCATGTGCTCCTTCTCGCTGCTCTTCCTCGACTGGTACGACAGCTAGACCTGTAACGCTGCCCCAGGGACTCGTGAGACTTGTCCGCATTGATGAGTGTGGAACCCCCCCCCCCCCCCCCCCCCC
>UFQX01005286.1:0-39958 GCA_900497675.1 Arapaima gigas | reverse complement strand
ACCCCCCCCCCCCCCCCAGGCTGAGTTGGACTCAAGTCGAGCCTTTTTCTTGCATCTATCTACTGCGTCCTCCTCTGGCGTCTCTCTGTGAGCCCTGGCCTGCTGTCGGTTTGCATGGCGTGGAGTTTGTTACTTTCTGTAAAACGCACCGTTCAGGAACGAGAGCTGCGTGAAAGCTGTGTGTGAAGCGTGCCTTTGGCGTGTCACTCTGTGTTACTGCTGAGCCCCGAGCGACGTTTGGTGAGGTTTCGTCCCCACGGTACGACTGGCATTTCGGCCCCCCGTCCCATAAGTTTTGCCCAGCGAAGCGGTGTGTGGTGGCTGTGGTCCTCAGCAAAACACACACACGCACCCGCGCACACACCTTAGTGACCCTCCCCGCGGCTGCCGTACGGACATGTTGGGATTCTGCCGGACCTGGACACCCACCCGAGTCTGTCATTTAATGTCCGCCTCCTCCCGATGGTTTAATACGATGTAATTTAATAATCTGTAATGATGGATGAGCAACTTGTGAGGAAGAAGGTAATAAAAACGTTCGGCTGAAGCAGCAGCTGGTTACTTACACTTTACGCACTTGTCGCCCAGGGAGCTCCGGGTTTGTCCTTCATGGTCGAACGCGCAGTATTGACCTGTTCCTATAGACACACAGATGACGTCCCAGCAAGGTTTCGTTACTGTGGTTTTACCGTGCTGGACTCCGAACTCGCCGCTTGCTGGAGCTGAATGAAAGACGCCGGGGGGCTGTTTCCAGGGAATCTGTATTTTACCATGTTTTGGGTGTGACGGTGCAGTTGCCACATTGACTGACACACAGCACCTTTTCAACAACATTTACTCTGTATTTGTTTTCCTCGGTACAGAACAAACCTCAGACAGTGGATTTTTTGGTTTTGTCTAGAACAAGAATATAATGTTAACCTAAAAGTTACTTGATGCAAACACGAAATGCAGTTTGGAACCTCCCTTCCCCTCGACCCCTGTTCTGTTTGGTGGCGACTGGCAGGAAACGTGTGAGATGGGGTTCAGAACCCAACCTGACTTGTTGAGCGAAGCTCCGGGGGGCGGGGCTGTGGACAGGCCCCTCCCACAGTAAGGAGCAGGTGAGTGGGCAGAGCAAAGGGGAGGACGAGGAGCCACGGCGGCTGGAACAGGTGGCAAACACCCCCGAGGCCACGCAGCAGAGCAGATGGTGGTGATGTTCACAGCCGTGGAGCCCCACAGTGTTGTGGAGCGAAGCGTCGCCACAGCCACCTGCTGTCCTTTCCGGAACCTGCCGGGGCTTCGCATCACACTGATACCTCACGCGGCCTCTTCTACAACACCAGCATGGGCTGTGGTGCTGAACTGGGCCAGAAAGGAGCTTCTTCCTCTTAACTACTGTTACCTGTCCTGTGGGCATTGTGGGTAAAGATGTAAATGTGCTGATGGATAAAAGGCGGGTTTGAATGGTACTGAACAGGGTTATCAGCTGTGTGAGTGCAAAGCATGATGTAGGGTTAGGGTGAGGGACTGTGTGTGTGTGTGTGTGTGTGTGTGTGTGTGTGTGTGTGTGTCTAGGCCAGCTTCTGGTGCGTTTCCGTCTCCTGCTGGGAGATGTTTTCCTCGGACATGATGGTCATCCAGGGCGAGACCGAGCGCGTGATGGTCTGCTTGGCCACGTTGTAGTGGTTGATGATGGTGAAGAGGCGGCCCCGCCCTCCCGGCCCCTGGGGGGGGTAGTAGCTGTACACCCCCGCTGGTATGCACCGCCCCTGCTGTGAAGGGAGGGACAACACGAACACGTTGGATGGACACGGCCTTCTCCTCGAAGCCGGTTCAGCAGAGGAGGAGGAGGAGGAGGAGGAGGAGGATGTGCGTACCGTGTAGATGAATCCTTCAGGGCAAGGCTGCTCATACTGGTACACTTTGTAGACCACCAGGAAGACGACACAGACCAGAAAGGCGAGCGCACAGATCACCAGCAGGGTGACCTGGGAAAAGGCAGCAGAGCAAGAGTGAGGAGCAGAAGATGACAGAATCGGAGATCCTGATTCACACGTTTCCCCCCCAAACACACGCTGCTGAACAGCGGCAATAGGTGCTCTCAGCCCTAGGTGGAGCTGCAAGGTAAACTGGGAAAGCAGGGGGCCAGTGACATTCTCCTGGGGGCCGGGGGGGGGGTTAACTGTTTGATGACTTGAGAGATGCAGAAGTTTGAGGAAATACGTGAACAAATTGTTGCTTCTTCCTTAATGGGGGCAAAACGGCTGCAGTTTAAATGTGCTGCTGATTCATATGGAAAGAAGAGATTAAACCCCTTTAATCCCATCATGACGTCAGTGTGTCACCTACAAAAGCTCTACTGGAGACAACGAGAACGTCCCCGAAAACGAGGTGTGTTTTCAGCAACCTGGATGGTTTGTCAGCGAGAAGAACATTAAAAACCCTACAGGATCTGGAAGTTTCCATCGGCAGTGAAACTGCTTTTGTGCATTTCATCTGTCAGCGGAGGCCAGGATGGTTATGGACTCAGTTTAGCCAAAAACTTCACGTTTGGTTCCTTTTGGAGTTTGATTGAAGGTCTAGACGTGGAAAATGGTCTTGAGATGAAGTGGGTTACGGCGACAGTCAATTTCTCAAGCAACTCCAAAGCAGCACCACCCACTGTCCCATGTTCCATCTTGATTCATCTCTCACCTGGTTCACCTGGAATCAGTTTGGTTTACAGCTGCTGAGGTTCTGCTTTACCGTGGAAGTAAACTGGGTTTCACTAAACTGTCCAGAACATCACCAGGTCTTTGGCAGACGATAGTCACATACCCGGATTGTGAGGTTCAGTCCCAAAGGAGGTCGCTAAAAGTCACCTGAGGATTCAGCGATGGAGACCTGCAAACATCTGCAGTGAACTTCTGGACTGACCAGAAAGGCAATAATATTGTACTTCACAATTTTGATGTTTGCATTTCTACAGCCTGGCTGCTTCCAGCGGGAACTGCGATGTGGTACCGAGTGATTTGCAAAACGTCTTTACTTTCATCCCTCTGTCAACACAGCAAGTAGAAGACAAGAAGCCTCAGATGTGAGCTTTGTTTGACCTGACAAGTGCAGGTTGCTTCTCCTTGGATCTTCACTTTGAAAAAAAACCCTGCCTGAGGTAAGCGGACGGGCGCAAAGAGCCAGTTGCTCGTGGGAAACCTCTCATTCTTGTGACTAACACTCTCGGCGTTAGTCAGGGAGTTCAAAGATGCCTCTTCGCTGAAGGTCAGATGCTTTTGAATGGAAGTTCTAACAGGAGCCGTCCAAGACTAAAAACAGGTAGCGGTAACAACGGGACTGTCTGCTTTTGCTGACGGGTGGGAGCCATGACACGCAGATTAAAGGTGGCGTTGAAGATGAATGATGGAGGTTCTTTTCCAGGACCTCCTACCCCCCACAGGAAGATCGCTTGGCAGAGCTGCTGACTCCACGTTCGGAACAAACGGCGCCAGATGGTCGGAGACGGTTTGCCTGCAGGCGGTACGAGGTGGGCACCAGGCAAAGTGTTAAACGTCGAAGCTTCCAGTTTGACCCCTGTGAGCCAAGGCATGCTGGGAGGAATAATGTGACAGATTGACGCTTGGATGAGAAGACAGGCGTCCAGGGAAGCTGTGAGGGCCTCCAGAACGGACTCGCCGCCTCTCCTTGTGTCTCGTTCTCCTGCGTTGCAAAGTCAAACTAAAGCATGTTTAACAGCTATTTTCCCCACTCCTGCAAAAGTAAGTGGAATAACTTCAGATGTCTTTGCAATAACATTAAAAGTAAATGAATTTCTTAACCGATAAATATTCACTGCTTCTAGAGTGGGTGGGATATTCGGGCTTCTAGAGAGGTCACACTAAATATGTTCGCATGGGCCACCTGGGCTCACCTGTGTTCAGCCATTTGAGGCACAATAAATGTCTGACTTTGTGATATCTTCCAGCTAAAACAGCAGAAAACCAACAACTGTGGCAGTTGAACGTTACAGCAGATACCCCAGCGACACGGTAACCCGACAGAACCCCCCCCGCCGGGTACAACACAAACCGCGACGGAAGAACAACAGCGGACTGCAGGAGCCGTGGCTCTCGTGTTGTTCAGCCAAACGCCGGCAGCAGGTGGAACCGCTGAACTGGGACTTTGGAAACGGGAGTGAGAGTCGCTGAAGGTCAGCAGAGTGAAGGAGATGCTAATCGAAGCGCTGAGACCTTCTGCTTGGCCGTCTGTGCTTGATCGGCATCAGCGGGGAGAGAGGACCGGTGAAGACGCCGTAGGGGGGGTCAATTATCATACATTAATGGCTCGTGCAGAGGGCAGAAATGAAGGGGGGGCCAAAGTGCCACCGTGTGTGTCCCCTCTACTAATGGCCCCTGTGGTGGCGCCGCAGGCCAACCTGCCATTTCCGCACCTTCCCGCATCCCCCCACCCCAACTCCACAAGCATCAGCTCACTCGGTTACCTGGCAACCTGGAAACCTAGCAACCCTGCAGCAGGGGTCCCAACTCCAGCCCCCCCCCCCTCCCCCACTTCCAAACACGCCTCACCTTGAGTCGCTCGGAAACACCTTCGATGATGCTTATGGTAAATTCCCCCATTTTAGGAGAGCGGAATTTGCTCTTCTTGCGGTCGCCATCGTAGTCCGTCTTGGTCCTCACCACCACCTGTGGTGGGGGCAGCGCAAGAGGGTGTCACGTCACCGCGGTTTACCGCACACACCCCCTCTCTCTGCGAAGAGGGATGCTGCCTGTCCCCCACAGTCCTCCGTGGTGAGTAAAACCAGCGTCAAAGTGTGGTAAACTGAGGCAGAGCGTACACACACACACACACACACACACACACACACACACCTACACACAGCGACAGAATGAAGGGCAGAAACTGAGAGAATTAGTGTGAAATAAACTGACAAACTGATCGATTAAAACCAAAAACACGAAATGTTGAAAATTAATGATTAGAAAAACAGTACAAATACGGAACGAATCCTAGAGAACAACAGAACGGATGAAAACAGGAGGACGGTGTGTGGGGGGGGGGGGGGCGTCACCTTCTCGGCGGGGGGCACCTGCAGCTGGTTCACGTCCAGCGGCGTTATGAGCGGGATCGTGTCGAACCCGTCCTCGGGAGCGCGCTCCGCAGGGCTCTTCTCGCCCACATGGCCGGACACCTTCACCTTCATCGTGCACGCGCTCGGACCTGCTCGCCCCCCGGACGATAAACACACTCGGTCGGTATATACAGCGCGCGCTCTCTCTCTCTCTCACACACACGCACACACACGCGCGCAGAACCCGATTCGCCCCGGTGTTCGTTGCGGGACGCCGCCCGGTAGAAACGCTCACCTCCGGGGTGACAACACGGGACGGGAACACGCACAGCAGAGGCTCCGGGTGCGACGCAGCTCCTCCGCTCTCCGTGGTGCTGGCGCCGTGAACGCGCTTCCCCGGAGCCGGCCGAACGGGAGCGCGCTTAATTAACGGGTGACGTCAGTGAAACCGTCGCTCACTATTGGATAGAGTTTAGCACCATTATTCTCTATTATTATTGTTATTGTTAATAACGCTGGAGAGAAATGCGGGAACGCGGTAAAACGCAGTAAAAGTGCACTGTCGGTTTGGACCCAGCCAAGGTCGCAGGGGACGCAGCCAACCCCTAGATGCGTCTCCCTGGCAACAGGGTGGGGGTGTTATGCTTATACTGTGGGTCGTCATGGCGATTATGAAAATGGCCATAACCAGGCTGTCCAGCACCTCCCGGGTGTCATCTTTAACCGAAGTGCCTGCTCAGTGACAGTCAGTGTGTTGCTAGGCTACTGTGTCAGTGGGGGGTGGGGGTCGTCACTGGCTTTGACAGCTGTAGTTAGGCGGATGAAGCGGCATCCAGGGTGTCCAGGCTGGTCAGTGGCAGCAGGGCAGCTAAGTGGTCAGCTGACCCCCAGTGGCCCTTTTCAAAGCTCTCATTTCTGGCTGGAGAGGATTAACACACACACACACACACACACACACACACTCTATAGGCAGTTCAGAGTGACCAGTCTACCTGAAAGCCACGCTGACACAGGGATATTGTGCCAATTCTACAAAAATAAGCAGGATTTGACCTCATACCCAAACAGCCTAGCTGCTGTGAGGCAGAATTTTCCCCCCAAAAAACAGGCTTCTTTCTTCTGTGTGGGCAGTTTATTACATCAAATACCAATAAGCCAACAGTCATGGTGCCTGCACTCGTCCCCCCCTGCGGGAGGCGTTACTGCTCCATGTCGTTGTCGTTCTGCAGCGTCTTCATGGCGAGGCCCCACAGCGTGACGCTGGAGAACAGCTGTCCCTCACCACTCCTGTAGGGAGCGTTGTTGGTGAGGCGGCCCCCCGGCGGGAGCCCGCAGTGACCGTCCAGCCCGGCCGCCAGGGAGGGTCGCGCTCCCTGCAGCGGCTCCTCGGCCACCGGGCCGCTCTCCTCGCCGTAGCTAAAGGACTCGTGCTGCAGGGGGCCTTTGTGCTGGGCGCACTTCTCCGGCGCGGCCAGTAGGAGGTGCTGGGGAGCGACCGCGCGCAGCTCCGAGAACGCGACCGATGAGGACGCGCCGTGGGGGGGTGGCGGGGGCGGTTTATCTGGGCCGGGGGCCAGCAGAGCGGGGAACGGCTCCGCGTCCCGGGTCATCTTGCTGTGAAGCGGGGGCGGGGCAAAGGGGGCCGGCTCCACCTCCTCCTCCCCAGGGCTGCTGGCGGCCGTGCGGCAGTGTGTGGCGCGGTGTCTCCGCAGGACAGCTGAGCGTGTGAAGCACTTCCCGCACGTGTCGCAGGTGTAGGGCCGCTCACCTGTGTGTGTGCGCACATGTCTCCTGAGGTCACCTGAGCCAGCGAAGCTCTTACCTGTTTGACACACACACACACACACACACACACAATGTATAAACATCATTGCTTGGATAATGAAATGACTTATTTTTACTTAAACAAGTGTGTAACATGCTACACTCACTGGCCACTTTATTAGGCACACTGGGCTGCCACAGACTGGTGATGGCAGCGTCATGATGTGAGGAAAGTGTTCTCTGCACTTACTATGTTTTCAGTACCTGCCCCCCCCACCCATCCCGTCGCTCACTGACTTGGTCCCTCACCGCATGTCGGGCAGCTGTAGGGCCTCTCCCCCGAGTGGCGCGCGCGGTGCTTCAGCATCTTCCGCTGCATGTTGAAGGACTTGCCGCACTGGTCACACGTGAACAGCCTGTCGGTCGTGTGTGTCTTCTTGTGCTCCTTCAGGTTGCTGAAGTTGCTGAACCCTGAGGAGAAGCTCAGAGTGAACACCAGCTCCTCACATTGGCCAAAAGCTCTGCGCGTTTTAACGTCTGCGCACCTGTACTGCCAAAACCGGTTCGACAATTTCATGACACCTTGTGTCCTATACCTGTGGGAAAAGCTGCTGCAGAGGAGCTGGGAGGACCTAACAGGTAAAGTCCCCATCAAACCTGTTCAGTGAAGGAAAACATGGTTTCCAGAAAACCTATTTGTATTTTTGACTGATACCCCAGTGAGGAAAACAACACCCACACACACACACACACACACACAGAACTGTCACATTATGGCTTCCATGTGCTCCTACTTCGTACCTCATGGAGGGTTTTTGTGTGTTTGTACGTGTGTGTCCACCAACCTCGCCCACAGATGTCACAGAGGTGTGGTCTCTCTCCGGTGTGAATCACGATGTGACGCTGGACGTCCCCAGATGCCGCGAAGCTGGTGGGGGGTGGAGGGATCAGTGGTTACATCAAATGCAAATACACACTCTTCCAAATAAACGGCAGTCAGCAGTAAAGAGCAACCTGTGGCACATGACAGGATCTCACACACACACACACTCAACATCGAGCTGCAAGGTGTGTGACAATGTGCACCTCTTCCCGCAAATCTCACAGATGTACGGCTTTTCTCCTGAATGTCGACGCAGGTGTGTCTGTAGATTTCCAGCCTGTGACCAAAAAAAAACTTTTATCCATGTTGTTCTTCATCAGCTTATTTCCATTATTGAAAGACTGTGAGATGAGATGAGATACCTGAGAAAAGTTCTTCCCGCAGATGTTGCACTGAAAAGGTTTCTCACCTGCAGCAAAGCAAGAACAGGACATGCTGTGAGTTTGCGGCGAGTGTGGCGCGCGGGAGGCGGAGCCCCCCCGGGGGGGGGGGCTCTGATGACACACACCTGTATGCGAGCGCTTGTGCAGCTCCAGGTTACTTGGGTGCTTGAAGGTCTTCCCGCACATCTCGCAGCAGTACTGTTTTGACTGGCTGGGCTGCGCCGCGTCGCCGTCCGTCTGCGGACACGGCTCCTCCGGATTGGCTGGCAGCAGGCTGGGGAGGTGGGCGTCTGACTCCAGCTCTGCTCCTGTCTCCGCCTCCGCGACCTCAGTGGCAGAAGGAGCGTCCGCTGGCCCCCCTGCAGGCCCCTCGGGTCCTGTCTCTGTAGGACGGCTCTCCGGGAAGGCGCCGTCCCCGGAGCTCAGCTCCTCCAGGGCTTTTTGTGACCTCAGGTAGTTGTACTTCTTAAGGTAGACTGTCTTCTTGGGGCGGAGCTGTCTGCTCACAGGCGACCCTTTCCCCGCCGAGCTCGTCTGATTGGCCGGCGGCTCTGTGTTGGCCGGAGTCACGAACCCTGGCTGTGCCAGCAGAGGGGGCACAGGGGACGGCTGCGGGTCGCTCACCGGGCACTCGGGCTCGTCGAGAGACCCGCTGGGGTCCGTGACGGCTGGGGGGAAGGGCTCCTCCACCACCACCAGGGGGCTCTGCGTGACAGAACAGCTCCCGCCCAGCGCAGCGCTCTGCTTGAAGTACTGCTTACTGTAGAAGTTGCGCAGCTTGTAGCCGTGGCTCGGCTGCCTCTCGGGGGCGGTGGGTGTGCTCCTGGGGGCCTCAAAGGCCTGGCCCGAGGACGTCGTGGCCGGCGGTCTCCTGTGGATCTCCTGCTCGTGGTTGCCGCAGGATGCCTTCTGCGTCGTCTCTGAGGAGGGGTCTGGAGTCACGCCCGGTCCCAGCAGACACCCGGGGTCAGAGGTCAGCATCCCAGCAAGAGGGAAAGGCGGCTCGGCGACAGGAGCACAGGGCTTCAGAAAGGCGTTACACATGGCGAGGATGTTGGGCACCTGCAGGCACTGGGCAATGTCGAGCAGCGCCTGCACGTTATCCTGGTTCACGTCCAGGTGGGACGTGTACATGTAGTCGAGGATCTGGCCGATGCCGCTCACGTCTTGGATAACCAGGTGAAAAACCTCATTCTTCTGACTCGGAGAGTTCTGGAACAACGACCTGGGGCAGCACAACAGGACAGCGTTGGTCCTTGGCCTTTGAGCTTCTGAGCGCAGGAAAGGCAGACTGCACACCAGTTCAAATTGCGTGTCAAAGCGCAGACGAAATTGTAAAAGCAGCAAAGAGAAGGCGAACAAGCGGGAGACGTTCCTGCGGCTTCCATACGTATCATTTGTGAGCCGTCGGTGAACCGGTACCTGAAATAAGAGCTGAACGCTGCCAGGACGTTCTTGTGGGCCTTGAAGCAGACGCCCTTCACCACCAGCATGCAGTCACAGAGCAGGCCCTGGATCCGCTGCTCCTGCAGCTGCTGCAGGAGGTACGAGCTGTGGCTGGACAGGGCATCCATGGCCTCCGTCCACGAGTGCAGGCAAGCGAAGTCACACCTGAGGAGGACGGCACTGCAGGGCAAGGCTGCGTTTCGCTAAGTTATCATCATGTGCGGGGGTGCACGGGTTACAGCTGCTGCCTTGCAGTGTGAAGGTCATAGGTTTGAATCCTGGTCCTGCTGCAAGGACTTAGCCTGCTGTACAACTAGACGTGCAAATCATTGTAAACTTTAAATGTTTACAATCTAACATCATAAATGATTGTGCCAGCTAAACAAGTGTTTCATTACTGGTATTATAATGTTTATTGTATGTAAGGAACCTTTTACTATTCAAATTTCATGCGTGGGGGATCTCCTAAGGCGTCTTCAACTAAACCAGAACGTTCTGGCACCAGATTAAAAAAAAAAAAAAAGACAACACATATTTAAACGTTTACCAAAATAATTATAACAAAAAATAATATTACATATTTACTGAACACTTATTAAGTATGTGTGTGGAAGGTGGTGCTGAAACAGTCGCAACAGAACCGCAGATAAACACGTCTGGCCGCTATGGCGCGTAGGCAGCCGCTCGAGGGGGCCCCGTGTTGCGGGCGCGCGCGCAGAGACCAGCCAAGACAAAATTGGGCCGCTGGTCCAGCGCGAGCGCAGCAGTTCGGCGGGCGGCTAACGGGAGCGCGCAGAGCGCCGAACGGCGGACAGAGGCACGGAGACGGCGACGCGCGCTCGGTAAGGCTACGTCATAACGTCACGCAGAATGAAAATATTGACATACTGAGGACAAACCGCAGAAATGCATGCAGATGTGCAGAACGAGCAACGGTTTTTAACGGTTAGAGCGTTAGCGGCCGCCTCACCGGTTTCATGTGGATGATCAGTCACCAGAACCTCGCGGACCCCGACGTCATTTCCGCTACTAACACGGCGGCGTTGTAAACAGCGTCGCCCGGCGGTCGCTGTCGCGACTAGCAGGATTAACGGCAGTTTTTGCATTTCTTCTAAAGGCCTTCAGTAACCGAGTTGTCCCTGTCGGCCGCCTTTCTCAGTTCCTCACACTGCGACACTTTAAGTTTTTGCGGATTTTTATCCTTTTTTGATATTTTAAAGTCACCACGCTGCCTGTATTAATTTTGTATTTACGGAACCTCTCTGGGTTGTGTTAAATGCGTATGGCAAATCTCCTAAACGCACTTACTTGAGATGCGTGATTAATAAGTTAATATGTCTGCGACGACTCATGAAAAAAATATGACTGTAGAATGTAACTGTACGTGTAGGTCGCCCAACTAAAGAGCCCTCAGCGAGGAGTTTTCTGCGCGGAACTGTCGGACATGAGCGTGTGCTCCGGTCGGACAGTAAACAGCGCTGCACCGCTGGCACTGGCTCGGCTCAACGTGGGCAGTCGACTTCCGAGAAGTTTTGATCGCCTAACCGGCTTTCGCTCCTGTCGACCTCATTTTATGTTTCTGTTTTTTTATTTCATTTTAACTTTTGTGCAGCTGTGGTGTCCAGTGTTTGTGGCGATACGCCGTGCTTCGTGTGGGGTCTCCCTTTGAACTGAGCGGACTTCCGCAGCAGTTTCCCCCGTCCACGATGGTGTTTTTCACTTGCAACGCGTGCGGCGAGTCCCTGAAGAAAGCCCAGGTGGACAAGCACAGGGCCCCGTGCAGGGCCGCTCAGGGTCTCTCTTGCATCGACTGTGGACAAGATTTCTGGTGTGTGTTTCCACTGTACAGCACACTGCTGTAGCGGCTCACTGGAGATCTGAGACCTGGTGTCACATGGTCCCCCTCCTTGATCTCACCGGTCGCTGGCAGCGTGTTCCCGCAGGTCTTGCTGTTTTCACCACTTTCTGTAAACTTTACACCGCCTGATATCCTCTGTTCGTGGTAATACTTGAAGATTCAGTTGCTCCCTGGTTGTGAGCAACAGCTTGTCCGCAGCAGGGCTAACTGGTCCAAAGACTATTCTGAAAACACAGGACCTAAAGTAGGGAACACCCAGGATGGCAACCCGATGGTGAACGTATTTATTGCTGATTGATAATTCTTTTCCCTGCTTGCAACAGGGGAGATGCCTATAAAACACACATAAGGTGCATCAGCGAGGATCAGAAGTATGGCGGGAAGGGCTATGAGGCCAAGTCCAACAAGGGAGACGTCAAACAGCAGCAGTGGATGCAGGTGAGATCATCTCCACAAATATGAAAAAGTGTCAGTTTGAGACTCAGATGCTGAATGTCCAGGACAGATCAGCAGTACGATGCTTGAACAGTTGTCCCACTAAAAAGATAAATATGCCCATGTTTTATGTAGAGTTTTGCCAGTTTGTGTTGGTGTAATGTATCACTGATATTTCCACACAGAGGATTCACGATGCGATGAACAAACCTGGCATCAGTAACATACTGAAAAACGTGCTGAGCCAAGTGAAGGCCTACGACAATGTTCCCAGGAAAAAGGCAAAGTTTCAGGTATTGCTGAATGAACTCTGCTACTTTTGTCTTAGGGTGTCATGTGCAGTCAGACTCCCAACATGTCTCCGAATTCAGGGAGACATGAACTTGATATTCGTTCCGAATATCAAAATGAATTTAAAATGAGTGAAGACGGGGGGAGGCATCACCACAAACCCAGATGAAGTTCTCACTGTTTTATCCCATAATCCTATGCAACAATTGTTGTCTTGATACTGGTCACAAACAGTAACCAACAGTCAGCAAACAGTGGAAGCTCCTCTGTTCCCTTTAGGTGTGTTTTACCACCACGTGAACGTAACTCGCTTTCTCTTCACAGGAAACAGAACTCACAGCAAGTAAGGAAAGAATGCATGAATAAAACGGAAAATGTTTATATTTTTGAGAGTGTGTTTTGAGAATGCGAGTTGTTTGTGTCCCAAGGAGCCATTGTGTTTGGAGATGAAACCATGGACACAGCTTGACTAAAAAAGCTAGTTGTTGGTCCCATAACTATTACTGCCGACTGTGATCTGGGGTTTTGCTGCAGCTGTGTGCTTCTTGTGTTCAGAGAAATCACCTTGTGATTCAACACAAACATTATTTTCCTCTCAAAACGTGGGCAGAACTGGATGAAGAACAGCTTGAACATCCACGACACAGCCCTGCACAACCAAGTTTGGGAGATCTTTTCGGCAGCAGACGACAACGTGAGTTTATTTAGTTTAGACTGCATCCTCATGCGTTTGAGTTTCTGTAGCCCTTGTTCACCCGTGATTCTGGTCCATACCATCAGATGCCCAGCAAACAGGAGCAGAGTAAAGGGTCTCCCCCTGCTGAGAATGGCAATGAGGAGGTGCACCAGAATGGCAATGAGGAGAAGCACAAGAAGGAGAGAAGGAAAGAGAGGCGGGTGGATGAGTCGCAGCTGACTGAGGTGGGAGACCAGGGCGGTTCTGCTCAGGGGAAGAAGAAAAAGAAAAGGAAGAGAGAGGAGGAGGAATCCAGAGAGGAAGAGCACGACAACAGCAACAGTGTGGAAGAGGAGGTGCAAACCAGGAAGCAGAAGAAACGAAAACAGAACAAAGAAGAAGGTGTGGCCCTGGGGGGTGATCTTTTCTTCTCAGCAGGCCCGCCTTTCCAGGGCATTTGGGGTCTAATTACTTGTGCAGTTTGTAGCTTCCCAGCCGTTTGCCATTCCTACTACATGTTCATTTTGTTCCTGATAAAAATGGGGTTTTAATATTAAATTAGATTTGTTTTTTTGAAGGACAGTGTCCTCTTGGAAAAGCTGATTGTTGCTAGTGCTGTTTTTTTTTTGGGGGGGGGGGGAGTGGGGCTATCTAAGAGATTTAGAGGAGTTTATCACACTGCTGTGTTTTTCTGCTCCCTCCCGGCCAGACTACTTGCCTGCTGCAGCTTCTGAGGAGAAGACGGATGGCAAAGATGAAGAGCCAAACACCCAAGGTAACTGCTCTCAGTGAGCTGACCAGCAGAGCAGGAAGATCAGTGTACTGAACACAACTTAAGGGTTACCATGGTAAACTGCTTTGCTGAGAGTCCCCTGGGTCACAGCTGCATGTACAAGTGTGACCCTGAGCTCTAGGTGGCGCTGCTCACATAGTGTTAGCAGTTGTAGCACCTGATGTAACAAAGGGGTAAATTTGTTCTGGAGCAAACATCCCCCAGTAGATGCAGAATCACAAAAGGGTGAAGTTCCCCCACCCCCTTCCTCTAGTCCCTTTACTAAACATTTCAGTTTGGGGCTGAACTCTCCTTGGGTTGAAACAGTCAAGTCGATCACGTGTTTTACTGTTCCCTGTTCACCTCCTCAGTCCTCCACGTTGCACTGCTGCTTAACCAACTTTCTCCTCTGAACCCATCTGTATAGGTACACGGTGTTCAGGGGCAACCCCTGAGATGGCAGCCACACACCACCTGTAGTCCCCTGACTGTAGGGTCTATCGTGTGTCACGGGGTGCACAAATTCGAATATTTCATTTAATTCTTTCTATTTATTTTTTACGGAGCGTACGGGTGTCAGATTTTCAGGGTAGGATTGTTGTCTTGGGAAACATCACAGTTTCATAGTTTGGCTTTTTTTAAATCTGATAATTTATCCACATGGAGGGAGTAAAAGGCACATAATTAATTTTTGCATAACATTTTTTCAGTCCTGTGAATAAAACATTCAAGTCTGCGTTATATTAAAAATATAAGCATGATGGAGAAAGTAGACATACTTCAGGACTCAATGTAGCTGCCTGCACAAACAAAAATAAAGAGCATTTCTTCACTCTGCCCCTTCACTCCCACCTGTTTCTAAAGGTAAATTTAATTGGAAGGGGACCATAAAAGCAGTCCTACGGCAGGCTCCCGAGGAAGGGGTACCGATGAAAAAGCTTCGGAAGAAGGTGAGCGCTCTTTTTCTCGTCCCTCTCGCCGCGGTGAGTCAGTTTCCAGCCTCTCTGTGTTGTCTAATTCTGGATTAAGTCGGCCGTCCTCATATTGACCCGGTTGTTTTTGTCAGGCTGGGTGTGATTTGTTCTGTTTATTTTGGTAATTGTACGGGTGTTTGTGTGATTTCAGGTCTTGGCTGCATATTACGCCTTCAGTGGAGAGGAGAACTTCAGGTCCGAGGAAGAGCTGCTTTCTCTGTTCAGTAAGAAGGTGAACAGTAATCCCAAGTTTAGAGTTTTGAAAGAAAAAGTCAGACTTATAAAATGAGCTGCTTTGTGTTGGTGACTTGGGTTTTAGCTTTTTGCAACCATTTCCACACATTTCCTGGAATTGTGCTCATTTTTGTAAAATAAAATTGTGAAGAAGAAACGGACACCGGCCTGGCCGAACATCAGAAGCCTCAGGTGACTTGTTTGTGAGCAATTTTTTTTTTTTTTTTGTTTCCCACCTTAGTGCAACTTTAGCCACAGCAGAATTCGAAATGGTCATGACATGAATGACCACCATTGTAAACGCCAGAGACAATAGGTCATTTGTGAAGCTTTTCCGGTGCCCTTCTTGGAAGAGATGGTCCTGTGGGTCGGGCTGCAGCGCGACAGGCAGCTTTGGCCACGTGGGCCTGTGGTGCCGCGGCCCTGTTGGACCCCAGGGCTCCGTCCCCAACACCTCAACTCCCTTTGCAAACGCGTGCTTGTGGGGGTTGCTGTCAGGAAAAAGCTCCTGCATGAGACTTTCAGATGTGCAGTTCTTTCCCTGTCAGGCGGCTCCCAGCGGAGGACCCCTGTTTCCCTGGGTTATGGTGCAGGTGTACATGGTTTGCGTGTTAATTTAAAAAAATTAAATTAAATAAATTAACACGTTCGGAACGTTTTATCCTGCTTCAGAATAAAAACAGGTCATTTTAAATGCTTGGTATTAACCCACGTGGATTAAATCGCCTTTTTAGAAACCTCTCGTTTGTAACCGGATTCTGGAAGTTTCTTCGCTGAGATTCAGTCTGCTAGCACGTTTGGTGACTGTCTTCTCATAACATCTTTTCTCCACAGCAGAAATATCCTGACGGTCTTTCTCCGTGTTACTCGCTCGCAGGAACAAATCCAAAAGGAGAGTTAAAAATGTACCTTAAGTGACATATCGACCCCCACGGTTTTATACGTCTTATATAACAACAAAGAGGGGCCCCTTCAATCTCAAACATAAGACATAAGGCATTCATTTATGCCTCAAAATAGACAAAAACTTTGACGTCTGTCATTTTCACAATAAGCGCATCACACGTAACAGTCATATTTTTTCATTTTGTGGACAGAATTTTGTGCTCAGTGGCGTTTTTCTGTTATTCCTTGTGTTTTTCTGAGCCCAAAGGAGCTGTTTGCAGGAACCATATACAGTATAAAAGGACATTTGTGGCAGTTCTTTCTCTCCTTTCTGCAAAAAACAGCTTTTTTTAAAAAAAAAAAAAAAAAAAAGTGTTAAGTACTACTTAATAGCCAATAGCCAAAACAGTAAAGTGTTCCCATGTGTGAACAGTGACCTGTTTTAGCTTCTCTCTTCAAATGACAGAAGCAGCAGTGAAGTGGCTCATATTTGGCCGCATTGTGATCAGTTTCCACCGCTGGCACAGCTTCATGGGGGGATCGCTGTAAACCAGGGTCAGCAATACATAACCAGAGATGGTTCTTTTACTCTTCCTGGTGCGTCTCCTCACCCCACCACCCTGAGTGTCCCTGTCTCCAGGTCCAGCCACCAACCCCACGCTCAACACTGGTGTGTTTGTGTTTTCATGTGGAGCAGCGTGTGGAGCTCAGGTTCCATCTGCTCTTCGGTAACAAACCGAGCTCTCGCTTACACACTGTTTGTCACGGGAGGCAGTTGTTTGTTCACAGAATCTTCTTGTGAGTGAAAGCGGTGTTAAAAAAAAAAAAAAAAAACTAACATAAACTTGAAATTGACGTCATGAGATTTTGGGATTTCCATGTTGTCTGACCGGTCTTTTCCAACAAATGTTCTCATGGAACAGGAATATCATTTCGCACAGCTGCAGCGGAAACCTTATAGCTCCTGTGTTCTGTGTTCTGTTTGTTCATCTGCTCCACGTCCACCACCCTCTTTTGTTGGTCAATTCTTAGACATATATATATATTTTTTTAATAGTTTCATTGAAAAGAACCAATGTGAATGCGGTCCTCGATTTTCAAAATGACCTGCATTCAGGTGAGGTGCAGCTGAACCCTACCCGTCTGGTTGATGTGCAGGTTGACGACGGGTGACCGTCTAGCGCTGGTTCCAGCCTCAGTGTGACAGTACTCTGGTTTTCGGTAGAAGACCGTGGTGTGTGAGCATCCCCCCCGCTGAGGTGTCTCCGCTGTGTCCAGAAACCAAACTGTAGATGATGAAAATGTCGAGAAGCTGCTGTCGGGGGAGGCAGCGTTCCAGGGGTGTCGTGTCCCAACCAGAGACACCAAAATCGGCTCAAAAAAGAAGATAATATTTCAGCAAAGCGTGTAAACGGTGGGTGAGATGAAGAGCAACGAGGCCAGGTCTGCTGGGTCAGTGGGGAGGGTTCACTGACCTGCTGTCAAGCGGCACCACAGCTTCTGCTGGAAGAGCTGTAGCCCCTTCAGTGTTTCAGACGCACGATGAAGGATGTTTGTGCTCTATAGTCTTCAGAGGCACCTGCTTGGGCTCAGTTAGAAAAGCTGTGGGTTTTGCAGAGAAAGTCTTAGAAAAGGCGGTGTTTTAAATTTTATTCAACAAAAGCCATTTTTGTTTGCTTTTGTCAGCTGTGTTCTTGTGATCTGCTCCTGTCTGAGGAGTGCAGGTCCACTGGACACAGGTGTGTGTGAGAAAGAGAGAGTGTTGACTGCTGTGTGGAGTGTTTCCTCTACCTGTGATGATCAAATGCTGACTTTGGTCCCACCTGTGAGCACACCCACCCATACGTCCCCCTGGCGACAGGCTGGGAAATATTTTCCAGGATTAATTATTTTTGGGGGAAGTGTGCAGCGGGGGCACCAGGGGTGAATCTGAGTCTTGCTAATGCACATTCCTCTGCACCCAGACCAGGGTTCAGTTGGCCGAGCACACAGAAGACCCATACAGCCGGGTGTGCGCTGTGGGCCTCCGGTTCCGATTTAATGCTGTCTGATGTGGTGCTGGCCACACGCACGCGCACACACATGCAGAGCGCAGTGGAGGAGATATCCCCTTCTTTATGAAGGTCTGTTAATCCTTAGAATCCCTCACTGGTCCTCATTCATCCCGCTGCTTACTTGTAATTATATATCACATACTTTCCGCATTAGGGGGGGCTTTTACTTGGAGTCGAGGGTTTTATAACTATGTTTTATGGGTTGAAGTGAGGTTTTAAGCCCTGTTATTAATTTATGCCAGATTTCAAAGAGACAGAAGATAGCCCAGCGTATATCCAGTATTGCTGCTGAGTCGTGTTCTCTGCTCACCAAAGAGCCTTTTGGTGATGACACTGCAGCTGTTCAGGTGACCTCGCAGGTGACCGCCGGAGTTTTTCTGACAGTTGTACGCTGCTTCTGTACAACGGGCTGTCGGCAACTGCGCTCACTGTGCGCGGTGAGTTCGGCCGAGTGGAGCGGGTTACAGCAGAGCTGCGGTCCTCTTTGCTCCTTTCAGCCGCTGTGATACTTTGAAGTTCAGCTTCATGTATCCTCTCGCTACAGTTCCCCGGCGACGCTGAAGCTTCGACGGTTTCCCCGCTGCGACTCGTGTTTTGGTCGACGCTGCCGTAACTATGCTGCTACCTAGTGTTCTGGATGGCCATTTTCCGTTTGCCCCTGGTTTGAACCCGGTTCCACCCGAATTCTCCTCAAAGAGTTGGAAGCTGGATGGTCTTGACTGCTCTTCAGCCATTATATATCAATTCTATTCCGCCACGAGTCCAGTTTCTTAGTAGCCGTCTGACATCTTGGGGGATGTCAGCTGGTGCGGTTCTAACTTAATTTTAAAAGATGACTGTCAGGTGCTTCGACTCTTGTTTCCTCACTTCTGGCTGCTGAGGCTGCTGCGGTGTGGTGTGACTCAGCTGTGCGGTGTGTGAAGCTGGCCAAGTCAGCATAGCAGGGAGTGAGAGAAGCCTGTGCAGAGGTGATGAGAAGCGCGGGCTGGGGGTTAATCTCACCCCCTCCTTGGCTGGTGCTCACAGATCCCCAGTTGCCAGTTGAGGGGAGCTAGAGTTGCAGGGCACCGCGCTGTGCAGAGAAAATGTATATGTAAAAATATACGCCTGCTGATAAGGTCTTTTATCACGCTGAGTAGACAAGCGCCACTGAGACGTGACGGGACGAAGTATGTTCGAGGGAGGTTACAATTTTGCCAGGGTGAAAGAATAAATCTCAGTTCTTCACCGAGATAAACTTTTCCATTGTTTTCTCCTGCAGCGTGAATTGTTGTTATTGTTGGCGAGCATTGTCCTGTGGCTCTGGGAAGTTCACGTTGGTCCAGTGGATCAGTCTGTAGACAGAGGATGTTCAGTATGTTCATCGTGGTGCTACACTCGCTTTGTTAGTTAATTGGTTGGTTGCTGAAGAAGTGTAATAAAAACGTTGACCTTTCAATGTGTGGTTTCTGACCTCCTGATGCCTGTAGGGATGTCACACCAGTACTGGAGAATATGCTGAACTGAAATGTCTGCAGGGGCTGCTGTTACAAACAATAAGGCCTTGAAGATGTTTTAATTGTTGTGAAAAGTTAACAGCGTCGATTCACTAGTGCAGTCACTCCACCATGGACCGGATGCACTCGTTGGTCAAAGGAGAACCATTTCTCTTCTCTGCCGTCCAAGTTCATTGCAAGAAAATTCAACAATTTTTGTTTAATTCCAGGTCCTTCAAATGTTAATGAAACAACTCATCAGTTATAGGAGATTCAAGTCTCTACCATTCAGCGGTAGTTATAGTGTAACGTGAAAACCAAATATTTTTGCACCAAAGTGGTTATTGTGTGCAACGTGCCAGCTCTGTTCAGGCCATCATGTCCCTGAATCAGACATATCTAAAGGGTAAAACCTTACCTTGCAAGGCACAGCATCCTATGCATACGTGATTTTTTTAGTCTACAGTATAGTGTCAGTTGTAATACATTCTCTATATGCTGGACAAGTGTTTCTTAAGAACTAGCGTAATGGTTAAGCATGGACTTGAAGTAATTCATGTCCAGATAAATGCTTCAACAGCACCACTGAACAAGGATTCAGAGACAGCTAGCATAAATATACTGTATAAACTGGTAAAAGGTACGTCGGATCAAAGCATCCACTAAGTATTGCTAAGTAGTTTTAATGTTCATGTAACATATGTTATATATATATGATTCCAAGGTGTATTTTACAAAGGTCAAAGTCTTTACTTCTGTAATGAAATAGGAAAGCTTGTTCTACTATCAAAATGGAGAATGAACAAGCTTTATAAGTACAAATGGCCACAGTGGAACTGACATCTTTACTGCAGTACCGCATATGTGCACTTTATTAAACACCGTCAGTCCTTTTGTATTTTTAAATATATGACCGTGCCGTGTGTCTGACTTATCGATGCCCTTAGATAAATCGATATACACTTCTTAATTTGCTTTTTGTTGCCCAGAACTTTCCATCTGAATTTATGGAACTGTCTTATCTGCAGAAAGAAAAGATTCATTCCAGTACATTTTTTGCAGCAGCAGAAATGAGCTCCATCTGAGGTCAAGGAGCCCAAAGAGTGTTGCTAAAGCAAGTGGGTGCCCCAGAGGACCCTGGGAAAAAGTACTTTAAATAGCACAGGAAGAAGCATCACAGATATCCCTACCTGCTGCTAATCTAAAATCTCGGCTTTGGAAAACAGCGGTGCAAGAGTTTCAGTATCTTTGTGTTTGGTCACTCTTACTTCTGATAAAGCTACACCGCTTTCCTCCCCAGTATTTTTTCCGTATCGCTTTCTTCTAAAAGTCTTGTTGCTCTTGCACTCGAAACTCTGATCCTCTTAGCGACCCCTTCCAAAATGTAGCTGGCATCACGCCCTCCAGTGTTGTTAAACCTATTGTGTCTTATATGCACCAGAATTTGGCTCTCAGTTTTGTGAAACACTAGCTCATGGCAAAGCTTTCCCCCTCCTTTTTCTAAGAACCTGTGTACAAAAACAGGCTCATTGTCTTATCAAGCTTTTTTCCAGGATTTCTTGGC
Organism: Arapaima gigas; assembly: GCA_900497675.1. Classification (NCBI taxonomy): domain Eukaryota; kingdom Metazoa; phylum Chordata; class Actinopteri; order Osteoglossiformes; family Osteoglossidae; genus Arapaima; species Arapaima gigas. The sequence goes on along the minus strand of UFQX01005286.1, from coordinate 19,217 downwards.
ACCTGTAACTGTTAAACATGGTAATAAAAGCTACCAGGCTGCATACCAGAGCCCGGGTTATCTGTACAGCATCTTGTTGGCTGTCGATGCGGCCGAGTTGTGCCCTCGCCATTGACCCCGAATCAGCTGCTGAGCGAGGGGGGACAACTTTACCCCGTATGGGCTTTCTCTCCGTGACCTCCTGAACTTACAGCACATCACTCAGGTCTTACTCAATAACCGCTTAAGTTCTGCCCAGCTGCAGCAGCCCAACAAACCACCTTTACTGTCTTCTCACACTTGTCCCCTGCTTCTTCATCCAAAAAATTTTTTGTCGACCAAGTTATTCATTGTTGACATGGATTGATGATGTGTTGTGGATATCATTTTGAATGCTGAGTTAAAATGATATAACCTGTGCTTCCACCCACTTATCATACAATTTTGCTTGATCAAAATACAAAAATAATGATGCAAAATAAAACTCGTGTTCAGTATTGTTTTGCATTAAGAAGTGGCTAACATGTAGAATACTTTTACAAAAAAGGGCTTTATTTTGAGCAAGTTGCTCAGAAGATTGACTATCGCTACGAGCAGCAGTGATTCGCTCGGCAGCGCTAACGGTGCTGGACAGGAAGTCGGAAGTCACGTTAGCCTACAAACAAGATGGCGACCAGCTTGCACCTACCGAGCTTGGAATACTGAGGCGCTGAACAGAAACACCGGAAGCAGCTTTCGCATACAAACAAGATGGCGGACTTGATGTCAGATAGCGAGTTTCAAACTCTGCGGAATCGCTTTAAAAAAGACGCAGAGTTTCTTTTGCACGGAGTTTCAGACAGTGACAACGACGAGAAGAGTAAGTCAGCAGTTATTGTTATAACGGGGCAGGAGCGCTCGGTAAACGACAAGTTCGTTAAGTTGCTGAAGAATGATTCAGAGAGTTAGCCTAGCTTGCCCAACAATGTGACTCAGTTCGCCAGTCTCCTGGGCGAGGACTAAACATTTGGCCAAAGACGAGCAACATGATGATATAACAGAGGGATTTCGGCGTGACGCGCCTTCTTACTGCACGATAAGAACGACTTGAGGTATAAAGTGTGAAACAAGTTAGTGTCCAGTATACAGCTAACATGAGTTAGTCTGGTCTGTAGTGTCTGTCTGTAGCAGGATTTATGGGGGGGGTCTTAGGATCCGGACGTTTGAGCCTTTAGTTAGTTTTCATCACATCACACTTTATTGTGAACCTAAATTTGTCAGACTCCTTATAACGCCAGATACTCTTGTTTAGAATGACTTTTGCATTCGTACTGCAGGGTCATTTTTACCATGGTAATTCAGAGTAAGAACCATGATGAAGGGAACTGCAGCAGGAGGTGGGATTGGAGCGCAGAACCACGAGATTGATGTAAACACAATAGCTGCTGTCCCCGCTGTTGACGTCAGGCGCTGTAACTGTATCGCTTATTGATGCATAACCTGTTTTTACAATTTGGACATATGGGTTGACACTGTTGGTTGAGTTGCCAGTTGTCAAACGCGATCGACGCGTTTTTTTGGCCGGTTGAAAGGTGACTTGTCGGTCTGCGCAGCCTCGCCAAGTTGGAACGGCGCTGACAGACAAGAGGACCATTGTGGTAATGCTGGATGAAATGAAGTGTTGTTCACCAAGAAGCTGGTACTGTTTGTCCATGTGCGATTTCTCCACGTCACTCCAGCTGGTCTCCACAGAATGTCAGCCGTTGGGGATTGAAGATGGGTTCCTTCTTCTTTCTACGGTAGCGTGTGTCTTCTTGAGGGATCATAACTTTATTGAATTTGACATAGTAATAGTGACGAAATGGTGGCGTTTTTATGAGAAATGAAAATTACTGTTTTTTTGCTGGTACCTTTTAAAATGTTGCCGTTTCTACAGTCACCCGCTGGCAGCCCCCCCCCCCACCTCAGACGACTGCTTTAAAATCATGCATTGCATTAATAATCGATTTACTGGACTGAACCTCTGCTCTGGTACTGATAATTGTAATAGTGGTGTATGGTTTCTTGGGCCCTTTTGTCTGCCTCCAGTCAAGATGTTTCATATATTAAAAAAATGAAAGGATTGATGAAGATGTTTTCGTAAATTGTACATATACACCTACACAGCACTGCAAACAAGTAGCTCTCTGGAAACCATGTTACTGCTTGGTGTCCAACTCCTAGAAGACCAGTCTGTGTTGATGATGTTAAAAGCTGACTGCTTACGACATTGTGTGATTTTGCTCTAGCGTCACCACTGGGCCTGACTTTGGGTTGAAGCATTCAGACCCACCTGCATTTAAGTGTTATTTTTACATTTTCAACTGCACAAAAGCTACACACACCTGACATGGACATCAGAGCCTTGTGTCACTGGTCTGCCAGAGGAAGCCCCTGCTGAAGGATTAGCGCTCAAACACCACGCAGAGATGCTTGAAATGGTTCTGATGGTGATGTGAAACACCCAGATGGAAGAGAACCCCTAGTGATCAGCTGTTCCAGAGGGCAGAGGTGGGCGCAGGGTGGCTGCTTTGCCGCCGCTGCGTCGTGTGTTTGCTCTCAGCAAGGCAGTTACTGTGACTCAGCTCCTGCGTAACGGTGTGACGCAAACGCACTCTGGTGTTCCTCTCCTGTAGTCCCTGTTTGAGAGGATCAGGTAAAAATTCTCTTACATAATTGCGGGAGGGACTCTGAAGATGTGCAGAAGTGCCAGTTATTGTCTGCCGTCATCACTTTGCATAGTGGGCAGAAAGTAACTTTTTATTAATTTATAAACAAAGGCAGTACTTTGTCTTTGGGCTCCGCTGATCTCCGTAGCTCATACAGTAGGCAATTGTCAGCTTGGAAATGTTTTATCTGCCCAGTAAATTGTAGAGATTAATGGATTTTCCGAGGAGTAAGTTAATAGTGCTTGGGGCTCAGTCCATTTCAATGGAGGCACCTGCACTCCATCCTCTAAGGCCACTTAAGCTGCAAAGCAGGGATTGAGCATCTTTTCGCTACCGACTCTCATGTTCTAGGGCGACCTATCTGTAATCCATCCCTTTTTATGGACTTTTTGGACAGCGGCTCCGGTTCGCGTCCCCAAGCGGAGGGATTCTCCTCAGTCCATTTGGCCACGCCAAGCGTGGGTTCGAAAGGTCTCACCTCTGTTGTCCTCACAAAGGGCTATAGGTAACCCACCCACATACTTGTATGAATTTCTTAAACACATCGGTGTTCACACATGCAGGTGTGTGTCCTGGTTATAACCACACTCACACCACAATCACTACCTTTTGTTTACACCCAGACCCACATATTATGAACTCAGAATAGCAGACCTGTCGCACACATTGCTAAAACTGCTCTTATGTACACATAAAGGAGGGCAAACAGCACCTCTGTTTGAACTGGAACTGTCAGTGGGAAGAGAAAGTCCTGTCTTGATTTTTTTTTCTGGTCTTTTTTTTTGTCCTCTCTCCATTGATCCTTTTCTCCCCCAGTTATAATTGTGACTCAATGGCTAGTTGGCGTGTCTCCCTTGAAGCCCGACATCCACACCCGCAATCACTCTTTTCTCGAGCCGATTGTGGCCTGTGGAAGCCTGGTGGTGCTGGAGAGGGAGCCCCGGTCACGTCACCCACACTTGATGTGCTGCCCAGTTCCAGGTTGCTAGAACTGGAACCTGAGTCACTGTCATACAGAACACGCAGTTTTACCAGTGGGGCATCCCTGTGGGGGTTCCTTTGTTACAGTTGCAGAAGAATAACAAGCCTGGGCAGGACCACATTTTCCACTGAGATCTGTAGTTTCAGACGTACCACAGTGAGGCCGTGTTCATGCCCCGCTCGGTCACGTGGTCCCGCAAACCGCCAGCTCGACACCAAAGCCTCAGATTCTTTATCTGTTGTGATTTGCTACAGTAACAAGTGTTGTTATGGTGGCTTCCCTCATTTACCTTTTGACTTTTTTGTTTTTCTTTGTTTTCTTTTCCAGGTCGAGATGACAAAGAAATCAAACCTCTCCCACGGTTTAACCGTCACTCCATCTTCTGGATTGTGGCATCTATCGGACTGACATACTACACAGACTTCTTTCCGGTCCTTTTAAAGGATGAGAACATTAAAAGGTATTGTGTCATAATTTGCGAAAGCTCACATGGGGCTGCATCAGCATGTGGCCCTTCATTGCTCTTTTGAACAGGTCGAATGTGTCCGCGTGTTCTTCCACCATGTAGGATTCCTGTCTGCTCAAAGCTGGAGGTGGTACCAAAACGGGGACATCATGAAGCATCTGGCACAGCTTCTCGAGCAGTGCTGCCATTGACAACGTGGTTAGTTGCTCTTAGCCTGCTGGTCAGAATGGCAGCAAGGACCGATTTTAAAAGCAGACGAGTTCTGAGTACGTATTTTGTCATTTAAATGAGCTTTATTGATCCACTCCGCACCATCCCTGTGATTACAGCGAAGAGCAACTGGCAGGTTATAAAACTCATCTTTACACAGGTCTGAGATTAGATACCCCACAGTAATCAATAGCTGTTTGGTTCAAAGTCTGCTTTGTTTAAAAAAAAAAAAAAAGTCTGAAACTGAAATGGTGCTTATAAGATCTCTGGTCCAGGTTCACTGGGGAGGAAAAAAGTAAATCTTGCTTCAAGTGATTTGATTTGTTCTCCCCTCCATCAAGCCCATCTTCTGAGATCTGATGTCCTAATTATACTTGGCCAAAAAGTTGTCCTTACAGAACCCCGATGGTGAGGTGCTCTTTGTGCTGCGTGTCCTCTCTCACCTGGGGCACCGCTTTGTTCCACGTACTCATTTTTAATGATGCGTCAAGAAAAGTGTACTGTTGCAGAGTCTGTGTGAGTTTGCTGTCACTGTGCATAAAAGCGGTTGTTCGTCTTTTTTCCCCCTCTTTTATCCCGAGCCCTTTTATGTTAACAAATAATCACCATTTTCGTGCTTTTGTTTGTCTTATTGTTGTGGCTGAGCGGCTAGTCCCCCCCCCCCCCAAATTAATGTCTAACATTTTCTGGGGGTATTTTGCTTTTTTGTCCCACCTGCTTGCATCATTTATACATCTGTACTGTGATTGAATTGGGGAGAAGTGCTTTTTTTTCCTAAAAGCTTTTGCTGTTTTAACAAGAACTGCGTGCTGCCCTTTGTCGATGATCTGTTAAACCGTGATGGAAAGCAACAGAGAACCGGTCTTTTGTTCTAACAAATTAACGTGGCTTTGCGGGGCAGGAGCACAACCTGCAGTGTAGCCCTGCTACCTGCAGTGCTTTTGCAGTAATACCAGCGGTCTGAGGAGGTTGTTTGGTGTGAAGTTTTTAGACAAAGCGCTCGGGTGGTCTCGATTGCTGCGGTTAACCTCTGGTGTTTGAGCACCTTCCTCGTGTGTCTCTCTTGTCTCCAGCTGGTGGTTCAACACGGGTGTGGCGCTGTTGGGTGTAAGTCTGGCGCTGGCCCTCTTCAGCATTGTGTACCTAGAGTGGTTCCGGGGCATCCGGCAGTACGACGTGCAGTACCCAGTCATCGCTCCAGTCACCACGGCGGCCTTCATCGCCGCGTCCTGCAGGTGAGCTGGCGAGGGCGTGTGGGTCCGGGAGGCTGCTCAGTTTGGGGTGTCTTGCTACTGTCGAATGTTCTGAGCGTTTAAGCAGCACACGAACCTCCCGCCTTCCCCTGCCTTATGAATGTAACGCATTGTTGAAAAACGCAGACTGTCCTAATTTGAGGAGTTAATGACATTAGCTTCTTGTGTTCAAATTTTCAGGTGTTCCTGAGCCCCAAAATTAAAACCCATATTTTTCTAAACTATCGCTAAATCCCTTTTAAAATGGACACAGCTTCTTCAGTATTTAACACCAGTTGCCGTAGCGAATTTTGTACATACGAAACATAATGTTTATGTATTAATTCAGCCTTTAATGCAAAAATATAGAACAGAATAATGAAGACAAAAGAAGGCAAGGAAAACCACGCAGACGTATTCACACTCATTGAATATGTCGACATTCTCTGGACAATCCAGACAGAGACCGCCGACATAACAGGTGAACCTGGCGAATGGGGGTAATGGGGGTGGAGAAGCTGTTGTCGGGAGGCGCACAAAGTCCACATTCTCACCTCTAATTGTAAAGAAATGCCTTGTGAGCTCAAGCAGGGGTGCTGAAATTTCATAACCCTAATGGGCTTGTCTGGGAGTATGAGTGTGTTTTCAAAATGGGGCAATAAGGGCTTTTTTTGGACAAATTCTGATCCCCAGTATTTAATTTTTGCTTTCAAAATTTAACGTTAGCTATGGGAGGAAAATTTGAAAGCGGGATTACATGTTGTTCTGAGCTGGTATTTGTCTGGTGTCTTTGTCCAAGGTGATTTACACGGAAACAATGAAACAAAAAGTACAGAGTTACCCATTATTATCTGTCCATTGACACAATGGCCCAATTTAGCTCACAGAGTATGTGATATTTGGAGTTATCATTTCACCTGAAACACATCTCTAGACTTTGGGTGGAATCCCGGAACAAACTCACACAGACACAGGTTATATTCTTGACATTTTTTAATAGAAAAATCTCCTTTGTTTTGCCCAGCTTCAATATAGCCCTTTGGCCTGTGTGGTCAGTCTTCACTCCTGTAATCCTGTTCACCCAGTTCATGGGGATGGTGATGTTCATCTCCCTGCTCGGTTAGCAGACAAAGGTAAGAACTCGCTCTCTTTTTCAGTGTTGATCCGGTCAGGACACGATCCAAATTGGCTTGCAGCACTTAATTTCATTCACATTCAGATGTTTTTAACAAAGCAGGTTGCCCTGCCTGGAAGTGCTGATGGGTCTCTAGCTCAGGATAACAATTCCTGTTGAATCATCTTATCTGTGTTCCGCCCCCCCCCACCCCAAAGTCAAGATTTTGACCCAGGATGAAGCCGTACGGTCAGTTACTTGAAAAGGATTATCTTGCATGATTATCTGAATCTATGACCATGATTGTATTAGATGTCGAATCTGATACTCTGCTCTAAATCCAGTCCAGTAGAGTAAACGTGAAGGTGACCTTGACACAGTGGCCGCTAAACAGAACAAATCAGTTACCCCCTCATGAGTCCTCTGACAGGGCAGGATTTAGCAAATCTTGCTACTGGACATGCTGTTTTTGAACAATTTATTATATTTTTCCTGATTAACAACAGAACAGAACTGGCTCACATCAACATAGAGACAGAAACTTTATCCTGAGAAACTGCAACTTTGTAGATATATAATCCAAGGGCAAAAGTTGGCCATATTTAGCAGAGGTCGTCAAGCTGTCTAAGAATCTCCTAAAAGGTGTCCACACCTTGCAGTATTTAGAAAAATTATCACATGTTGAATGTTAACTAATAGCGGAAGAACGTTAGATACCCGAGTCAACCATGTATTTGCAGAGGGAGTTTCTGCTGTGGGTCCTAACAGTAAAGTACGTTTCCTGGCCAAATGGACACGGTCAGACAGATAGTCGGCACTGAGCGCAGCTTCAAGCACTCGATGGTCGGCGTGAAGCAGGTTGAGTGGTGAGCACGGCGTCGGTAGCCGAGGTTGTTCCACACCTTCGTCCTAAAGCCAGTGTTTGGTTTCAGAGGGCCAGCGTAGGTGAAGTAGTGACTACTTGGTAAATGACGACTCTGAAGGACACTCAGGTACACGGTTTAGTGTCTCATTAATAACTTTGTGTTTTTCTCTTTCAGATTTCTCTTCCAAAGCCTCCTGCATGTGAACGTCATCAAATTTGATAAAGGAAAAAAAACATTTGTGTATTGATAATACTAAATATTAAGTCCCTTTTTTTCTTTTTCCACTGGAGTTTGTCATGCAGGACTTGTTCCAAGGCTTTATTTACTATTACATTTATTTTACAAAGTATTTTATGTGTTTGTCAAGATGCTGGATGACAGAATAACGATGCTGTTGTGGTTTAAAAAAAAATAAAAAGCAGCTTTTTACAGAATTTCTGACAATTGCTTTGCTGTTGTATTTTTCCTATTTAAAATATATTTGTCTAATTCAGTGTGAACCTCACATGTCTGTGGGCTTAATTTGTCACCTGTTGGCGTGAAACAACAGCGCAGCCTGTTTGTGCAGGCGACTGGAGTACCATAATATTGACCGTGACGCTCGACTTCTGATGCTCTTCTCAGAAGTGGGCTGTGGCCGCGATTGAGGACTAGTGTTACGCGACGGCGGCATTGAGCGGTCTGCCTTGTTTGTTGACACGTCACTGTCCTGGAGAAAGACCTCTTGGGTTCGCTCCCAGACTCCGTGCCTCTCTGCAGATTCTCTACGCGAAAATAATGATCTAACCTCCTTACTAGCTGACCTGTCAGAACTGGAGTGACTGCAACCTGGTGAAGAGACAGTGCTGATTCAGGGCAGCGGCGGTGCTATCAGAAGCGGACAGAAGAGTTAATTCAGAACGTGCCGTGCTGCGTATTGTCTGCGTTTCCTGTTTTGTAAACAAAGGGCAAGAGGATAAGGGGAAATAAAGTTGGACACTTGTTTCTGCTCATGGTTGTGAATGGTGCTCCATTGCGGTTTCCAGTTACACCATTCCTTCTCATCTTCCCATGGGGGGGCTTCTGGAATACGTCTGATGCAAACAGTGAAGTTATTTTGGCAACACTGCCACTTTGCACGCAAATAATTCTTCTTCCCTCAATGAAAAATATGATTTTCAGGTAAGTTTCTAGAAGTTTTCTGCTGCTTGCATAATCAAATAAGGTTTTGGAGGCGAGGGTGTGTTGTTAGAGGAGCTGGCCGACTGGTCGCCACCTACCTTCTCTGCAGTGTTGGCGTTGTGCTCTGGAGGAGGTGCGTCAGCAGCGGAAACGCCGAGAAGCGAATTTCAGGGCCTCCTGCCGTTCGGGGCCCTTGGCGGAGGCGAGCGAAGCGCTGTGTGACCCGGGCTTCGCCGTCCGCTTCGAACAAAGCGCCTTCTGCACAGGTGCCGTATTTGTGAAGTTCACGCAGAACCAGGGCCGTTTCGTGTTTGTCACGCGCAACCAGCCCCCCTGCAGATAAAGCCGGAGTTGCAACACGACGGACCGTCACCGTTGTGATTGAACTAGATGCTCAGGTTCAAGGTTCACTTCATTAGGCACTGATACTGAAAATGTAGTTTCTGCTGGACTGTGGAGGACTAAGCAGACAGCAGGACGACGCAGAACAACAGAGACAAATTGAGGCAGATGGACAGATACATAAACACAGACAGATAGGATGACAGACAAGATGAGGTTAAAAAGGCAGTAGGGGTGGTGCTGATGATGCGCTGGGTTGTGGTCAGTGGTGCTGGTGGTGATCAGCTCCTATGTTGTAGTTGAGCAGCCTGACAGCCTGCAGTGAGAAGCTGTTCCTGAGTCTGGTGGTTATAGCCATCTGGCTGCAGTAGCATCTCCCAGAAGGCAGCGGTGAAAACAGAGGGTGGGAGGGGTCTGGAGTGATGTTCTGAGCTCTCCTGATGCACCACTTGTTGTAGGTGGTCTGGATGGTGGGTAGTGAGGTCCTGGTGATGGACTGGGCAATCTTCACAACCCCCTGCAGAGCTCCCCAGTCAGAGACAGTGCAGTTCTCACACCAGACTGAGATGCAGGAGGTCAGGATGTTCTCTGTGGCACATCTGTAGAAGTTGGTGAGGGTGTGGGGGGGTGGAAGTCCAGTTCTTCTGTCTCCTCAGGAAGCTGTTGGGGCTTTTTCACCAGGTGGGTTGTGTTGTGGGTCCAGGAGAGGTGCTTGGTGATGCGACCTCCCAGTAACTCAAAGCTGTGCACCAGCTCCACCGCTGAACCACCAACACACAGAGGAGTGTGAGCAGCTCGACTCCTTCTGAAGTCAACAACCATCTCTTTAGTCTTACTGACACTGAGACACAGATTGTTGCTTTATAGAGTTTTTAGGTCTTTGGCTGTTGATCAACTTGATCACCTTCTACTTGTAGGCTGAAAGAAAAATTGAATCAATTTTATCCATAGAGGTCAGTGAAACAGAACATTCATGACACCATCAACAGTGGGCACCTTGACCCTTAGGGCTGTGGGAGGTGGGGGGTGCAACAGAAGCCTGTTTTCCTGCTCATCCAATGGACAGAAACAGCACAACAGGCTCACTCTTCCTGGGCTGAGGATGGTGAGGAGGACCTGAGCCACCACTTTACCTTGTTTTTACATGGACTGCTGGTGTACTTCCCTGCTGGAGCTGAACGGCGGCAGGTGAGGACAGCAGCGTCACGTGAGCAACATGGTGTCGGGTTGTTGGTGCACCACGTCTGAATTTTGGTTACAGGATCTTCCATCTTTAGATCCAGGTATAAAGGGTTCCTTTGAAAACCTGAACTCGGGTCACTTTCACTAAATTACCTCCCACTCTGTAATTTACCACACGTCGGTACCGCCACTGGCACGGACCGCGGGTGACGAACGCAGACCGGTTTTACTGTGCGGACTGTCTCCCTCCGTTTACACCCACCCCCCCTCCGTAGTCCTCAGCCAACAGAACCCCACACACGATCTCCACGGAGGTCTTCATCTCCTGCTCAGCAAACGTTCACCTGAAGGATGCCCACGTGACTCAGCAGGTCACACAGCACAGGCGAGGGACACGTTGCTGTACGGGGAGCAGCCCACAAAAGACCAGTGTAACCTGACTGACCCCCCCCCCCCCCCACACCCCTTTTACTCTGTTCTGTAAAGCTTCCAGTGTCTTTTACCTTAAATAGCCTGCAGGATGAACCTGGATACACATGAACCTGGAATGTGTGCCAGGCCAGCGGGGGCCACTGGTTGGGTTGTTGTGCACAGGTAAACAAGCAGCTCAGCAGTGTGACTGTGCACTCCATCACGCTGTGTGTGTGTGTGTGTGTGAGTGTGGGGGGCAAACTGGACATGTGCATCATACCTGCACAAAAATACTCAAACACCCTGAGTGGTTTTAACACACTGCTTGTGGGAGGCGGTGCGCACGTGTGTGTGTGTGTGTGTGTGTGTGTGTGTGTGTGTGTGTCGCGGTGGGGGAGCCTGGCGCTCGGACCCGGGACTCGGCCCCACTGAAACTCTATCTGGGAGGCTGATCGGGGTGACTCAGCGGGGAGCTATAAAGGAAGCGCTATGAAGTAACTTCACTTCACTGTGCAACACGCACACGCACACACACACACGCACACACACACACACGCACACACACGCACACACACACACGCACACTCCTCCTCCAGCGCTCCATCCATCTCCCTCTTGATTTCATCTGTCACCTCCGAGCCGCATCAGCCGAGCGCCGCCGCGCACAACCCGGCCGGGATGAAGGTGGTATAAATGTTCCTACTTGTTAGTTCTGTTTGTTTAAATCACTTCTTCACGCACGTTCATGTCCCGACAAGTGCGTGCGGTTGGTGACGCGCGCGCTGCCCCGCAGGACCTGGACATCATCGAGTTCGGCGCCATGGTGGAGCGCGGCGCGCTGGACGTCACCTGCGTGGAGAAGGAGCAGAAGGAGCGCGAGGAGGAGCAGGAGCAGGAGGAGGAGGAGAAGAAGAAGAAGAAAAAGAAGAAGAAGAAGAAGAAGGCGCTGCGGGGGACCAAGGTGTCCCTCACCAAGGACTACCCGCAGAAGAACGCCGAGCTGCTGAGCGGCCAGTACGGCGCCAACGTGCTGCTGGTGGGGGTGGCGCTCATGCTGGCGGCGGCGCACCGCGAGTCGCTCGTCCAGGAGGAGCATCTGCTCTCCTTCCTCACGGCCGTCATGCTGCTGCAGCTGCTCTGGATGCTGTGGTACGTGGTGCGCCGGGGCCGCCGGAGGCTCCCGCGCCCGCAGAGGGACCGACACGCCAGTACGAGCTGGATCCGAGGTGCCGCTCCGTCACCGTCAGTAACAACCACAGCCACACGAGTAGAGCATAAAAATAATAATAATAATAATAATAATAATAATAATAATAATAATAATAAGCTTTCCCGCTCGTTGTCCCGCTCTAACTGTGGCCACCTGTCCGTTCTGGAAAGTTCCCCCACCTTTTGTGCGGCGCCGCAGGTGTTCGCACGACATGACCGATGTTTGCATGAACTGGAGGGCGGAAAAATAAAACCGAATTGAAACAGTGTTTCGCAGGTGACCGTGGCGACATCGCCGGTTAGGAAGGTGACAATGAATCCGTGCTTCGTGTTCTGTGACAGCGGCGACACGAACAGCCTCGTTATATTCGGACGATTCAATAAACGCTCAATATTGTTAATAAACAGCGAGGCTCTTCGTCACGCGCCGTGTCACCGAGTTGCCAAACGTCACCTGTGATGTTCTGACACTGGACGGCCTCCCCGGTCCGTCTGTCTGTCTGTCTGTCTGTCCAGGAGGACTGACTCTCCTCGCCTTGCTGTCGCTCATCATGGACGCCTTCCGCATCGGCTACTACGTGGGACACCAGAACTGTGTTTCCACGGTCCTGGCTGTGTACCCTGCGATCCACGCCCTTCACACCATCTCCCAGGTGCGCAGCATCTCGCACGCCGTCACCTGCCCGGGGCCTCCGAGGTGGACGTGGGGTCAGTTGAGGCGATTTTTGCTGCGGTATCGCAGACAGCGATGGTGTGCGCGCGCGCACACACGTGTGTGTGTGTGTGTGTGTGTGTGTGTGTGTGTGTGTGTGGTTTTCAGGTGCAGGCAGTCACTTTCAGGGCAACGTTTGCTTGTCGGCACCTAAAACGTTCCTGCGTTTTCACCCTGTCTGTGTTTCAGGTGCACTTCCTCTGGTTCTACATAAAGGATGTGATCAAGACCTTTGAAATTTTTGAAAGGTAGCCCTGCACCCGCTTCACCAAACACACCTGACAACCTGTGAATAGAAGAGCAGCTGTTTTGCCTTGGGGGGATTTATGGCTGATGTCCGGTGGCGGAAGCCGCCGTGTAGTAACGCGCTTTGAGCTGTACGACCGTCACTGTCAGCCCAGGTGCATCGCAGCCGCTTTTTCATGTTTCTGTGCGAATTACACGTTTTAAGAAATGCTTCCGACGCCGCTGCAGGTTCGGCGTCATCCACGCTGTGTTCACCAACCTGATCCTGTGGTTCAACGGCATCATGACCGAGGCCGACCACTTCATGAGCAGCCAGAAGAAGAGGCTCAAGGAACTGGGCTACCTGAACTACACCCTCAGTAAGGCTGACAACACGGGGGGGCAGGAGATGCCACTGCTGTCCTGCTGCTGGTGTGTGTGTGTGTGTGTGTGTGTGTGTGTGTGTGTGAGACAAAGCAGCAGGTTATTTGCAGGATTGTGTATAATTGCAGATGTGTGTAATTGTATCTATATGCCTGTGGAGTGGGGTGTGTGTGTGTGACTGGAGCTCAGGTGAGACTCTGTGTGTGTGTGCGTGCGCACGCAGGCAGGCTGGGCTGTTGCTTTTTGTGTGCCCGACTCTCTCGCCCCAACCTCGGGGGGCTCCGCTGGGGGTCCTGTGGGGCAGCAGCCACTGTAACTGATACAGGTGGCCCTCGGGGGTCCTCTTACCCCCCTCATATCCGGCCGCGGTGCTGGCTGCTCGGCCGGCTGCGTCCCCCCCCTTAATTAAACCGAGCGCCGGGGGGGGGGGGGGGGGGGGGGGGGTCCCAGGGGCGGTGGATGCCGAGCCCTGGGGNCCCCCCCCTTAATTAAACCGGGCGCCGGGGGGGGGGGGGGTGAGGGGGGGCTGATGGAGGGCAACTCCGCACTTTGCTGCAGCATAAAGCATAAAACGGTGTTTTTTTAAAAATGAAATGGCGGGTACTGAAATCCAGAACATCTCATCACCTGCAGTTTTTCCAGCAACGTAAATTTTAATTTTATTTTAAAAAAAAAAAAAAAACTGCAAATATCGTAATTAATACGTTTTAAATATGCCAAAAACATAAAACACGTCTTTTTTTCCGTTAAACCTGCGGAAAATTAAAACGAACATAAAAAATGCTCTGCCTTGTAAAATCTATTTCAAAGCCATAAGGTAAGAAAAGAAAGAAAATCTGTCGCGTTTAAAAGGCCTTTCTAGAAGCCTCTCGCGAGTAACTGGGTTCTGGAAGATTCTTGACTGAGACCCGGCAATAATCTGCTAGCATGTTTGCCACCATCTCCCTGTGCACCTTTTCTCCACGGCAGAGATGTCCCGATGGTCTTTCTCCGCGTCCGAGTTGGGCAGAAACGCGAGCGGACGGAGCGGAAAACGTACGTTAAGTGACAAGTCGACCCCAGAACGTCACGTTTACTCCGCTGGAATTTGCACGCGAAGCAAAAGCTTTGGGCCTTTTCGCGGCGATTCCGAAATCCCGTCCTGTAGGGTGCGGTCGATGCTCAGGGACCCCCTGCGAGGATGTCTCCTTAATCCCGGTGGGGTCCAGCTAACTGGTTAAGCTGCGGGAAGGGATGAGGGATTTTTCTGGCTCTGTTCTGCCTCTCGGCAGAACCTGCGGTCCCCGCTGTAGCCGGGCGCTGACGGCACCGCCCGGCGTGACCGGACCGCCGAACCCAGCTTGCGGTTTGGCCGCCTTTAGATGTTCGACTAGACTTGCCAGCTTTTAGAGGGTTGTCTTTTTGCGGCAAGTGTCTTTGTTGCCACTGAATAGCGCGTCTCGCCCGCGTCGGAGCGGATGAATCGGTGGCGCTGCGTAAACAAGCGTGACTCTGTTCCAGCGGCGGGTGAAAAGGGCCCCTTTGTCAGGCCTCTTCACGTGTGAGTAATCAGAGTCACTTCTCCAGCAGAACTGTGATCGCAGATGAACTTACAAAGGGAATCAAAGGTTAAATGTACCTGCGTCGGGCACAAAGGAGACCTTTCATTCGTCGGGAAGCGCTGCTCTCCAGCAGGAGTCCACGGGTCAGCGAAATCTCCGCAGATTAACTGCAACTCTGCTTCTGAGGCTTTTGACTCCACGTCTGTTGCCGCGCTTATTTCTATACGTTTCGGCTGCCCGGGTGATGTTTTATAGCACGACCTCTTCCAGTGTTTGGGCAGTAAACCTCCCGGCCGTAATTCCGCCCCCGTTCCCGACGCGCCGCCTGCTGCTTCTGCGTTTTTATGGGCCCCTGGGGTTTGTCCACCGGGTGTTTTTATTATTAACTCGTGTTCTGCTGATGTCGGCTGCCGTTGCGGATTTAAAGCACTGCGTGTAACTTACAAGCCGCCCTCGAGTGGGCGGTACTCAGCGGTACTCAGCGGTACTCAGCGGTACTCAGTGCTACCAGCATTTGCTCATTTTGCTGTTTGGAGAACCAGGCTGTTTTTTGCATACCTCCACTTCCCGCAATCCCCCGATGCTCTTTTCTGCCCCCCATTGAGCAGCTTCTCCCAGTAAAAGACTGTAACTGTAGCTGATCATCTTTATTCACAACTAAGTTACCCTGCAAGTCGCCTCTCGCCGCTTTTCAAATTTGCGTCGTCTCTGCTGAAGAAACGCGCATCGTGACCATCGGCAACATCTCAGTATCTTCTATTCACTGCACACATGCGATACTTGCTTGTCAGCCGATGTGTCAGCCTGACAATAAGGGGAGAACCGGCATTTTTTTAGGCTGCAAGCAGGGAAGTGCGTCTCCCACACACACACACACACACACACACACACACTGCGCACAGCGGACAGACACTGGAGCATCCGGACCAGAACGCGGGGAGGCGGTTTCTTAGCGGTCTGGCTGTTGTGCAGGACCCCCCCTACCCCCACACCCGGGGCAGGGCAGGAGTGGTGGAGCCCTCTTCAGATGCCGGGTCGGGTGTCTCTGCCAGCGATCGTGTGCGGGAGCCTCCAGACACACATCCACAGGACACCGGTGACACTCGAAGGCAAAGTCTCTCCATTGTTCACTCGTCCTGCTGCTTACATGTGCTTGTGTCTCAAGTCAGTTTTGTCACCATATGACGCGCAACATTAATCCCCCGTCGGGCGTCGGCCGACAGACAGATTTCACGTTCTTCTCTGGTGTTTCACAATTCAGATTATTTAGCTTTTGCAGGTCACCGTCACCGCCTTCGGTTCACAAGAGGCAGCTTAACGCAGTAGCTTGGCGTCTGCACGGCGGTTCAGCCGCCGCACGTGTCGCAAGCCGGAAAGTTTGGGTGGGATGGTGACAACCCGGCCCGGATGTGTAGCCGACTGGTGGCAAACAGTTCCCGAATGTTGAGAAAACGGGCGACCGAAACCTTCTGCGGAAGCTCTTGCTCGCGAGCTTCTCGAGCTCACGGACACAAAGACGTTCGGTTTTTTAAAAAACATTTTCTTATTGTTTGTCAGGTGACCTGGAGCCTCAGTGCAACTGCACCACCAGCATGTGCACCATATTCTCCAACAGCCTCTACTACCTCTATCCCTTCAACATCGAGTACCACATCCTGGTCTCCGCCATGCTGTTCGTCATGTGGAAGAACATCGGCCGCACCATCAACTACCACACGGACCAGAAGGTGACGTCCAGCAGGCTCACGAGCGCCATAGTGGGGCCGGTGCTCGGGCTCATCGCCCTGGCTGCCACAATCGCCGTCCTCGTGGTCTACATCATCCTGGTGGACGACTCCCGGGAATCTCACGAGTCGGCGATTAACATATTTTACTGCTACGGCATCGTAATGCTGGCGTTCATGTGCGTGGCGGGAGGGGCGGGGCTGCTGCTGTACCGTGTCGACCGGCGCCCGTTTGACTCCACCAAGCTCCCCTCGCGACAGCTGGACACGGCGCTGCTGTTCAGCTCCTCGGTGGGGGCTTGGTTCATGTCCTGGTGCAGCGTGGTGGCCGTGACGGCCGCCCACAGCTCCCACGCCTACCGCTGGACCAACTTCCTCTACTCGCTGCTGCTCGTGCTGGAGAAGTACGTGCAGAACATCTTCATCATCGAGTCGCTGTACCGCGAGCCGGACCCTGCTGCCGGCGACGAGGCGCCGCCCCCGGCTGCCCCCGAGATCTTCTCGGTGGTGAACCAGGCCCTGGATCCACCCTACGACGGCATCGTCAACCGAGCCTACGAGAGCCAGGAGTCCGGCGGACCCTCCGCGGAAGGGGAGCGGCAGGAGGACGGGCAGCGGTTCGGCGGCGGGAAGCCCCCCGACGTGCCGCCGCCCTCGGCTCCATCCGAGACCTCCCGCGGCGCTCGCTCCCTCAAGTGGAGGCGTCAGGTCCTCAAGAACATCTCCGTCTTCCTGCTCCTGTGCAACATCTCTGTAAGTTGGTTCTGCGCTCCGCCACCTTCCTCCGCAGTGTCCCCCGCCTGACGCTAACCGGGCCTCGTTTTGCCTCCCCACCCCCACCCCCACCCCCACCCCCACCCCACCCCAAAAGCTGTGGATCCTGCCGGCGTTCGGCTGCCGGCCGCAGTACGACAACGAGCTGGAGCAGGAGACGTTCACCTTCTCGACGTGGACCACCGTGCTCAACTTCGCCATGCCGCTCAACCTCTTCTACCGCATGCACTCGTCGGCGCTGCTCTTCGAGGTCTTCCGCAGGGTGTGACGCGGCGCCGGAGCGCAGCCCTGCACACGGACTGTGAACAAAACCGCCCTGAAGGCTCAGCTGCTGTCAGGACAGCAGGTCGACTTCCGAACGAAGCCCGAATCGTATCTTCACACCGTCGTATCCCCTTTCGGTCGCTTGTTTTCTACACAAGAACAAAGAGTTTTTTTTTAACAAGATTACGAGAAGCAAACTATATTGTACTGTAAGATTTTATACTTGAATTTTATATCGGCCTTTTTGACTGTCGTTTTTTAAGTGTGACGCGGATCTCTGTCGAGCGCGAGACGCCAACAGCCGGCGAAAGCTCCAGTGCTGTATTTATAATAAAATATTTTTTCCGAGCGCCGAATGCGGAGCCTGCGATGAAGCTGCGGGCAGAGAGGCCGAAACGCCTGGACGGACACCGGACGACGGAGCCCCTCTTCCCGCAGCCGTGTGACAGAACATCAGCAAGCGGTGCGGCGCTTTCCCACCCGCAACCCGGTTCGTCTTTTCGCGACAGTAGAACGTTGTTGAGTTGGTCGGCACTCGGGCCGCTAGCGCTGCGTCTGTGACGGTTCCTCTCCTGAACGCTGAGAAAAAAAGTGCACTTAAAAAGTGGCGGCGTGGGAGGGGGGGGGGGGCTTCCCGTACCCCGCTGTATATCCCACAAAGCACCTGCGCAGGACCCCTCCCTCGCTGGCACACATATATACTTAATTGCATACATTTTCTGCGATGTTTTATTTTGACTTTAGGTCTTTTGATGATCTGTTTTCCACCGAAGCTGAAATGGCCTCGAGAGCCGAGATTCCCCAGGAAGGAGCGTTTCTGCGCCTCTGGCCAGTCGCCGGCGAACCCGGGCTCTTTCTGCCCGCGCCTGAGGTCCGGCGGACGGGGAGGGAGGCCGGAGGCGGCGCGTCGGGGGGACTTGTTGTCGGGGGCGGCGGAGGGGTCCTCTCACACACGCCTGGGATGATGCAGCTGATTGTGTCTTCACAGCGAAATGATGTAACGCGACATGAATGAAGGTCTTTGCTGTTTTGCTCAGTTTATTAGGGCTTCGATGCACCAGTAGCTGCTCAATAAACCAAACCTGAATCAGCTGGTTCTGGTCCTGTCCCACGTTCATCTTCTCCCACGCTGCCGCCCAGCCACCTTCTCACCTGCGTCTCCCAACCAGGTCCTCCTGCACCAGGAGGTGACAGTGGGCAGCAGGTGACCATCTTGACCACTAGATGGGGACGCAGCTTTTTTATGGTCCATCTTCCCTCTCTTGCGGTCACCGTGCCCACAGTTCAATGTACAGCAGTGAAACACATCATTCGTACGGGCAGGAGTGGCTGTGATTCATGTTCCGTGCAGACATACGTGTTACACGCCAGTGGTGAAGTGCCGGTTCCTGAGAACGAGGTCGGGGGGGGTCGAACCCGCGTTCCTGAGCTCGTCCGTGTGTGTGTGTGTAGAAATGTGTCTTTCTCACTGTTGTTTTAAAACGCCATCGTCGTGCTTGAGGCTGCAGGGGCTCTTTTGAGGTGTCACCTTGAAGACTGGAGGTTGCTGGTTCGACTCCTGCTCCTGCCGTCGTGCCCTTGAGCGAGACGACGCTCGCTCTACCGATACAGTAGAAGGTGTCCGGCGAAAGGTGGCTGTTTGGCACTTTACATCACCCAAGACAGCAGGGACTTCCCTCTCGCTCTCTGTCTCCTCATCTCTCTCATCTCATCTCTCTTCTCATCTTTCTCATCTCTCTCTCTTCATCTCTC
>UFQX01005284.1:424090-463886 GCA_900497675.1 Arapaima gigas | reverse complement strand
CAGACAGACAGACGGATGGACAGATAGATGCCGGGCGGACAGACAGACGGGCAGACAGATGGACAGAGACAGACTGATTGACAGACTGATGAGCAGAAAAATAGATGGAAAGTGACAGATGGCAGACAGATATATGGATACAGAGACAGACAAACATACACTGATCCTGACAGAAATTGAACAAATGTTTGCAACTCCACCAGAAGGCTGAGATTTGAGCCCCTCCAGAGAGCAGATATTTTGTCACATTTTTATTAGTCTGCAGATCAAACACACCTCCCGGTTGGCAGCGCTGGTAAGAGGATCGGTTACCGGGGGCTGATGGGTATCCGTTCCGCCTCATCTCACACTTTCCTCTCAAGAGATCTGCGACGTGAGGTTTGTACACCAGGTTTACTCCGATTTACCCACTGATCCAGCAGGGTCATTTTTACTCCGTCACTTCGCTCACCGATCGTCCTGCGGCAGGAGGTGAGATCGAAACCCGGCAGGTTCCCAGCTGTACCCACCGTGCCGCGAGCACAGATCACAAAAGTCATAACAATAAACTATTACAGGAAGTTATAGGAAGATTTAAGACCAAAGCGCTGAAACGACACGAGTCGCTTTGAGACTCGCAAAGCTGTTCTAACCGCTAACAAAGTCAACATACAGTTTTAACTCGCAAATAAATACATAAATCTTTAAATGCGCCGCGCAAACAGAATCAGATTTACACTAAGCTTGATTTTGAGGGCAGGAATTTAAACATTTAAATGCGAAAAACCGAAGAGGGACGAAGTGAGTTCTACTCAAGCGAAAGTAAAGTACCCGGGAATTTACCCAAGTACAACTAACAGGGCGAGTAGTGAGGTTTACTACCCACTTCTGCGATGTAAGAAGGCGTCCGCCGCATTTTCTGCCAACATCCACGGTCACTGGATGCATTTTCTCCTATAATATAATATATATCTCTTACGTCGATATAGCTCCCGAACTGCCAACAGGCCGAGTTACCGTGACGACCAGACCTCCTGAAAGCAGGGCCCTCAAGTCCAACGCAAAATAATGAATTTGCCATTAAGGCGAGAGGGAAGTGACCGTTGTTCGCTGGCCGAGGCGCCGGTACGAGGTTTCCGGAAGCCTCCGGTCACCCGGCAAACATAAACACACACAACCGACATCTGGCAGGCGCACATTTAACAGACCTTTACACTTACTTTAGAGCTGGAAGTGCTCCGCTTTAACAAGATGTTCTATGAAGACCAAGTGTGGGGTTTCGAGAAACAGGCGACGGTTGTAGAATTTCCTCAAAACACCTTCCTGCTCTTTCCTTTTTGAACATTATTATCACGGCGGACAAAAAGAATGATTCTCCTCCAGCAGGACAAGGCTGCTCTGCTTTTGATCTGCCCTCCTGGAGCTGCCAGAACATTTTTCTTCATGCTGCATGAAACAAGAGGCGCTTCAGAGATGAGGCTCTTTAAATTCATTCCCCGCAACGTTATTGAAGACTGTTTGACTTTGTAGAATCTCAATATAATGAATAAGCAACGTGTTCCTGCCTTAAAGTTTCGGTGCTGGATCAGAACCCCGTACATCAACATGCTGCTTATACTGGGATCTCACGTTACAGACGCTGGAATCGGAGGTCTGTTCACAGCTCGATTTGTTCATAAATGAAGCCGGTGCAGCACTTTCCTCAAGTCATTCTCCGCTTAAGTTCTGCAGAAACCTCCTTCCGGAAGCAAGTTCGACCACCCACACGTGGAGCGACGGCTTATTAACAATGCGTCTGAACCCTGTTTACTGACCCCTTCACCACGGTGAGCTGCGCAGGGAGGTTTGTAAACCAACCAGCGTGGCAGTGTTCACTGTATCAGTTCAGGGTGGGACCCTGATCTTCGAACCCGAGACGTCTCCTTTTAAGGAATTTGCGGTGAAACCACCACAGACCGCTGCTCCTGTCACTGCTATCGTACACCCTTGGCAGTAAGTCCTTCACGAGCGGTTAGACTTCGGCGAACGTCGCTGGCCGGGACGTGCTCTTCGCTCCACCTGCTTTGGTCCGCTGCGTCTCCAAGAACAAGTCAACAAGAGGACGACGGGAGATTAACGTGAACTACTGGGGTTACAAGCCGTGTTCTTTTTCTCAGGCTTCGCTCATGTCTCCTTTCGCTGGAAGGAGTTTATATTTTCACAAAACGGCTTGTTTTTGATGTTCACGTCTCTGCCAGGGGTTTAACATAAAAAAGGCAATTACTCCCGGCGCTGGGTATTTTCTTTCATCTCGTAGGGCGCCGGACCCAACATAACTCAACGTGTTTCTTGCCTTTTAAGCAAATCTACGGCGCAGAAGCAAAGTTGATCAGTGTCGATATGGCGAGAACTGATATCTGCTTCGCGCCGAACATTTATTCCAACCGTCCAGAAATGGATAATTGAGGAGTCTTTAATGGAGGAGGATAACAGGAGGTCATATTGTAAAAATAACTCCATTCAAATGAGAAGCGCGGGGCTTGTTAATCCCTGATACGCTATTATTGCTCATCCAGCGGGAATAATTCCTGCCGTTAAAGCGGAGAAATGAGGAGGAGAAACGACGGCGAAGAGAACGTGAGACGATCTGAGGTCTCGACCAGACCCAGGGCACCGGGTGGCTGAAGTGGTTCAACCTGCTCGACTGAAACCGGTGGGTCAGCGGTTCAAATCGCACCCCAGGTTGTTGTAACTGTAACCGAGGGACTTCCCCTGAATCGACAGAACGGAAATGAGTGTTTTGTGCAAATGGATTATTTGTGTGAAGTATCTCGGCACGCAAACCTCACACCGTAAGTTCCTCTGGAAAGACGGTGCCGGACAAATGAGTAAATAAGAGTGAAAAGCAGTCGGGACAAGTCTTGCTGGGGGGCTGATGACGGGGTTTCCATCTGGACTCGCCGGGTCTCCAGAGACGCGATGTTATTCCAGGCCGGACACTGGGAATATCATCTATGTTTGATTCGACGTATTTTTATGGCTGCTTCTCCTTGCGCAGCGACTCGGAGGTGAACAGCAGGTCAGGACAACAGAACAGAGCAACAGGTATATAGTGAAGCTGTAGATAAAGGTTACATGTTAATGAGAAAAACTATACGGAGTATAAGTGCAAAACAGTAAACCTGCCGGCAACTGAGGAGAGGAAAAAAAGAAAAGAAAACTCCCAACCAGGAGGTGAAGGAGAAAAATAAACGTCTGGGGGTCCAGGTGCCAGTGGCTGCCCCCTCTGCTGGGCTTCTACACATAGGAGATAATGGCAGAAGCAGCAGCTGGCAAAGGTTATACTGCTGAGGACAACACTGCAAAGGACAGAGAAGCTGAGTCAAGTGAAGTTGAGGAGCAGGTGAGCTGGTCACATCATCAAGGGAGGGGAGTCTTCAGCTCCCAGCAGCAGGGAGTGGTGGTCTCACCGCTGGTCTCGTCTGACCTCAGTGGTGGGGGGTCAAACATAATCTGTGCTAGGTGTTCAAAGGAGCTCAGACAGAACGAGGTTTAGCATCTAATGACATTAAAGACGACACGACTGAACAGCGAAGACGAGATGCAGAAGTGAAGCAGCAGGAGGCAACGGCACTTGTGGCCGAAATGCCAAGAGACGAGTTTTAAGCAGTGATTTAAAGGCCAACACAGAAGGGGTGTTTCTGACACCATCAGGCCGATTATTCCACAGCTGAGGTTCTCCATGGCTCAAGGCTCCTCCTCCAACTGAGATCTTACTGATCACAGGTACTGTAAGATAACCAGCAGTTCAGGATCGAAGGCGACGCTGCGGAACATAAAAGTCAGTCATCTCACTAAGGTGCGCAGGAACGATGCCATGTACATCCTTATAAGTTAAGAGTAAGAGTTTATCATCTACTCTGAACTTAACAGGAAGCCAAGGTGAGGACCTAAGAAGCCGTGTTACATGTTCGTATTTGCTGGTTCGTGTGACACTTCTAGCGACAGCGTCATTCTGTATGAACTGTAGTCTGGATAGGGTCTGGTCCGGACAGCCTGACAACAGAGCGTTACGAGTCCTGCTGGAAATAAAGGCGCGAAGCAGCTTCTCAACATCCTGCCTGCTTAGGAATCGCCGTAGTTTAGCTGCATTTCTTAACTGAAGGAAGATCGAGTCAAAACAGCAACAGGAGAGTCAAAGCTCATGTCAGTGTCCAACAGAACCCCCGCATTTTTACACACTCGGTACCCTTAAAATTTGGTCAGTGGGAGACCGAGGCGATTCGGTTACAGGCTGCAGCAGCGCCGGCCGCCGCGAGGACTTTGGTTTGCCTCACGTTAAGGGACAGAAAATTGTTTTTCATCCACTGCTGTATATCAGTGAAAGAGTTTGCTGAAGATACAACATGAGATGGATCGTCGGCGTCTGAATGAAAGCTCATGTTTGGCTTACGGATGACATCACCCATGTAGAGGGAAAACGGTAACGGACCCAGAACGGAACCCTGAGGGACACCGTGAATAAGCTATGGAATATATCTTGTTATATTCATCATTCCTCAGCCAAACAAAGCCGGTGAGGATGCGAGGAGCATTAAGAACTTTGGTGAGGGAAGTATGAGCAGTAAAGAGAGTTGAAGACCGTCGGGGGATCAGGTCCGACGACGGCGCGTTTCCGTTTATCAGTTACACCTTCAACGGCGACATTTTCATCCGCGTGTCTATTTCGTGACGGCAGTTCCCGGTGTCTTCTCCCCTTCGCGTGCGTCGAATCTGCGTTCAACGGTGTTCAGAAACCCAGAAAACACAGACGCGTACGAGACCTTCGCCGAGGCGCCAAATACAGCAACGTTAAACGTTCGTGCAAATTTGAGCTCATGTTTTATTTCCCTGCTGTGTGTGACCTCTTCAAACTTTTCTCCAATCTGCTGCATAACGCTGCTGCTCGTGACGTCTATTGACAAACCCCGTGTTCATATTTATCCGCTCAATAATTCAGTGAATATTTTGTTTGACATATAGGCTTTTTGTTTAAATGTCAGCATTTGCGTGGCGCGTGGGAACGTGACCATAATGCTCCCTGTACACCGGGGAAATACTATTAACCGCCATCGATTTTTCTTCCCTTCCTCGCAAAGGTGGACTTTTCCCGTAAACGCGTCTTTCTTCGGCCGCGCTTTTCACGCACTGCTTGCGTCTGTAAAAGGTGCTGCTAAAGTCACGCAGGGCTTACGTTTGTTTGTTTCGCCCTCATTTCCCCCCAAAGCATCTAAAAATGTCGAGCTGCTCTCACGCCGAACTGTGCTGACGCAGCAGCGTGACGTTTGCTGTAACCTGGTGAAGGTCTCTACAGCAGGAGGTGGGATCCAAACCCAGGTCCTTCCAGTGGGAGCTGTAACCGCCACACCAGCTACCGCCTCCACAGACCGGCTGACCGCCTTGCTGTGACACCTTGTGACACACGGTGACGCTGTGTGTGTTTGTATTAAACAGTGTGAATGTACTCTACCCCCCGGGTCCCACTTTGTCCACCAGTGCAGGTGACAGGCGTCACGCTACTTATAAGCGTAACGCGCTTGTGGAAATCGGCTTGTAAAGCGAAATATCTTGAAGTTACCAGTGATTTATATGAGAAAAAACTAAATGTTCCTGGGCTGAAAAAGCCCCCGTTTGCTCAAGTGGCACCACATCCCCTAAAAGTTTGATAAATAATAACATTTATTTTAAAAACAGAAATGTCCTTTTATTAGTAAAATACAGCAGTGTGAGAGTAATAATGGAAATAATGATAATGTAGACACACTGGGTATGTGGAGACAAGACGACACATGAGCATCACGGAGCATCGCCTGACACGAAGGCGGGGGGCGGTCAACTGGGTGGCCAACGCGTCCCTGTGGGTCCTTCACAGCAGATAATAAAAAGGGCTCAGAGAGTCGGGCAGCACGTTTTCACACAACCTTTACTGACCTGCAAACACACACACACACACACACACACACGCATCCTCTTAGGATCACATTCCACTTGGCACCGGTGGGCCACAGAAAAGAAGACAAAAGGCTGGCAACGAATCCCACCCGCAGTCGTGACACTGTTACTCATAGACGCAAGATATCAGCTTCATATTTGCTCATAACTTGGTCCAAGTGAGACACTGGTATCTCAAGGGAAACCAGCGCCGAGGATCTTTTCGTAGTAAAATTTCCGTAAGTGGAACGAAGTGCGACTCTGGGGTCTCGCTGACATCTCTGCCTGATTTCAGTCAGTGCCCCCCGCCGTTCACCCAGAACGGCATGTAAAGCAAGTGGAATGAGGTGCAGACAGCCGAGCGGTGCTGTCGTTCCTCCCGGCTTGTGTGTCGCTGACCTACGCGGGCAGCAGTGCGTGATGTTGTTTGACTGCTGTGGCCCCCCCTCCACCAAATTCTCCCGAGGGAGATGGGAGATGCAATTCGTTTGACGCCGGGACGGCTGTGCTTCGGCGCAGCCGCGGCAGCTCGGGAGGTCCTGTCGCGGCAAGTCGCGCTCCTTCTCCTTACCTGCTCCCGATTCTGGACACGGTGCCCCTCTGGGGGGACGTCAGAGGGGATCTGCAGCAACACCTTCTAGAGCACGGCTCGTGTCGCGGAGCCGGGCCGACCGGGTCTCTGCCCTGCTGGGAAGCCGCGTCGCCTCCGGGGTTCGACCGTATGAGCTCCATCAGCCGGTCCTGCGCCTGCTCTCCCGGCTCGACCACTCAAAGCGCTGCTCTAAACTGGGGCGTCGGGGGTCCGAGGGGCTTTTGCCTCACAGCCGATCTGACCCGTGCAACCAGGCGTCCCTCAGTGGGCCCGATCTGCTCCTGCATTAGAAACCCCGAGGCCCTGCCGGGACACGGCGGAGGAACCAGAGGAACTAGATGGGTCGAACCCCATTTTACCAATTTATGATGTCCTTCCGCCCTCCAACTAAATGACCCCCTCAGGACCGGAGGAGCATTTCTGCCATCCCGCCTTGCACTCTGCGGAAGAGCCGCCCTCTAGACTTAAGGAAGCGCTTCCATGAAATCCAAGAGGAAACAGGCGTTTGACAGGACAAGACAAAGCGCTGCTCTTCCTACAGAAAACGCCGGTGCAGCAGCCAGAGGCACCCGACGCCCAGCGTGGGACACCAGCAAGGAGACTGGATGCAAGACAAACAGGAGATCTCACACACACACACACACACACACACACACACACACACACACACAAAACGCTGGCCTGCAGCACCTCCGGCTCAGTAAAAGCCTCTGTGCAGCCGCAGTATAAGTCATTATTCGGGGCAAATGACTTCATACAGGCCCTAATACACGGCTCGGGAGGCTTTGGGGACGGTGGTCTGGCCTCCGTATTGACCATGAAATATTTAACTCCAAAGACATTACTTGGAAAACGCTTAGGGAGGAAACAGCTGCGGCCGCCGTCGTCCAGGACTTCCCGTCGGCGCGAGCCAGTAAAAGCAGGCGCCGGGACGGCCGCTCACGGCCCCTCGTACATCGGATGGTAATTAATTTCCCGCAGTAAATTAAACTGCAAATCACAGCGCTGTGATCCGGGCGGAAGGTGGCAACAAAGCTACTCTTTTCCCCCCTTTTTATTTCCCTCCTCGGCACGACGGCTGTTTATGTATTCAATTATCGTTTTTGTGCGGTAGTTACTGTATTGATACAGTATCTAATTACGGAATTAGACTCACGGATCGTAAATCCTCTCGTTTCCGACGACGTTGCGGCTCTCGGGGGCTGCGCGTGACCCGGAGGGGGAGCTGCTCTGCCTCGGAACGCGTTGCGGACGCTCGGCGGCGCTGAAGAACAAACGGACAGAGGAGTGTCTACAAAAAAAACAAACGACGCAAATATTTAGTGACCACGCGGCGTATTGGGCGCACATCGTGCAAACACGTAAAGGTGTCGCTGCAGGTGCAAAGACTGCAAACGCAGCAATCGGTATATGATGCGGCAGCGAAAGCTGACAGCTGTTGGTTCGAATCCCACTACGGCGTAAACCGACACGTCGTTGTAAAGCCGAGTGCCGTGGGTGTCGGGTGAATGAGGTTATAAGGAGCCAGAAGGTGGGGTGGCGGTTAGAAAAGATCAGTTATAATTTAGACTTTTCAGCTGTGAACTTCTGTACTTTACGGCTCGGCGGGAAAGCGTGGGGCAGCATGACTTCCGCACTGCTACCGCAGCCATAGGCAAAGTATTTACCCCAAATTAACACGGCAAGAATTACCCAGCTGCATAAGCGGCCGGATAGACAATAATAATGTTAAAAGGTACAAATTTGTCGATAACAATAGTGAAAAGTCCCAAAAATGTGCAAACAGGCCCACCGCACCTCCCCGGTCCAGGGCTCTTCATTATAGCCAGGTGGAGACCAACCGTCTTTCTGCAAACATTTGCCAGGTCAGAGCTGCACCGAGGGCACTTTCAGTAATAAGCGTGTGGGACGAATCACTCGGGGGAAATAATACCCGTCTGTGTAATAACACGCCATTACCGTGATAACAACAGCGGCTCTGCAATCACCGGACTTCCTTTAATAAGTGCTCCTGGTCACCGGACCGGCTGCCTGCTAAACTCTCCAAGATGGACACGGAATAGGGAGACGCGCCTTCAAATACCAACTTATTTGAGGGAGGCTGGTGCGGCTCAGGGAGCGGAACCAAGCAGCCAGGAGTCATTAACCGGCAGTCCTCCTCTCGCCGCCAGCTCTGCAAGCGAACCTCCCCTGTTGCCAGAAAGGTCATTCCTGAGGAAATGCGCTTCCAGCTCCGGACTTCGAGGAGCGCCGCCATCCGGGGTCGAGTGCGGCCCCGTTCGCGTCTGCAGCAAACCGTCATCGCAATTCGTTCGATTTTCTGACGCTCCTTTCCGAAAGCGGCGTCCAGCGGCAGCGTGCCGCACGAGGGGGCGCCGGGCGCGAGTGGAATCATCCGAATTGCTGTTTTAACAACTACCGGGATTAACGACACCGAAAGGACAAACCAAGAGAATCCGCGTGACACCGAAACGCAAAGCTCTGCGCTACAGATTGTAAAATACAGAGAGTTTAGAATATCCCAAACTTATACTTTTTCAAGCTTATATATCCCATCTTCTGTCTCATGTCCCAGTTCTTTCGGACTGGGTGCAGCAGATGAGGTGGCCAGGCTACACCTGCCAGAGTTCTGCAGAAGCTCAGGGTACGAGCTGTGAGATTTGGACGCGACTCCTTCGAAGTTTGAGGGATGGGGTTGTTCTGCAGAGGACGACGGGTTCACGCGCCACCTGGGACGCGGACGTTTGGTGACGCCGAGAGGAGAAACTTCGAAGGAGTCGGGTTCGAATCTCACAGTTTGCCTCACTTCTTATTTTATCTATTATCACCTGAGTCCTATTTTGAATAAAACTACAGGTGATAAGCTGAAGATAGTCGGTGATACACGTACGTTTGCTGATCACCTGGGCGTTTGACATCTCACTGCTCCACGTGAGAAGCTCCCTCTACAAACATGAGTTTGACCCAAGTCATTAAGTGTTCCATCTGAAAAAAGTTACCATTTGACCTGCGTCACGACTGTCGTCCATTTAGGGAAATTTGTTCACCTTTTTGGAATTTAGGCTGTATAAATATCTCGCCTTTTTGCTGTCGTGCGGCATTTACCCGATCTGTGCAAACCTGCACGTCCTGCCTCTGCGTTGCTGTGACCCACTTGTGCTTTTAATTTAAACAAATCCAAAAACAACCAAATACCGGAGCGCAAAACCGCAGCCGCATCCCAGAGGTCCCCACGCGACGCCGCTTTGCTTTAGCGCATCGGTCGCGGCCGCCGTCAGAAATCTGGCCGAACCAACAGGCCGGTGCTGAGCAGCGGGTGCGTAAGAAGCAGATGGAGACAGTTAGTGAACCTGGCGGAAGGGTCCGGCGTTTTGGATTAATTAATTACCCAAATATCCACCCACCACATTCAGCAGATGCCAATCAGCACTTTCAGAAGGAATTTACTTCATGAATAATTCACACCGCAATTAGCATACAGCTAATTCATATACCACTCATGTGGAATCAGCCCTTTTCACGCCGGCAAATCATTAGCTTGGACATGTTTTAGTGAGGTTTACACTGCCCCCCGAACACACACACACACACACACACAATTTGTAGCATTAACTCACTATACAGTCACAGCAGAAAATTTTAAATAAATGATAGAATTAATTCTTTTGAACGCAGTTGGTCTCCTCATTAAACTGAGATGTTGCCCCCCTGCAATTTACCCAGATCGGCGGTTTTAGCAAAGCTGGAGTCCTGCCACCCGGCAGGGGGGCTCTTATCAGGCCAGGCGGATGGGTGGGTGGACAGTGGACGGTGCTTGAGGCTCCACCCACACACTCGCCTGTCTGCTGGAAGGAGCCAACGGCCTGCATGGCGGGTGAAACACAGATGTGTGTTTTTTGGCAGTGGGGGGGGGGAGTGGAATACCAAAAAAGAAGCCTGTGAGGCTTCATTGTGTCTTCTGTACCCCTCCAGCTCGCGGGTCGCCACCCCGTATCCTCTGCCGAGGGGTGGCGGCGAGCAGCGCCAATGTAGGCCATCCACTGGTTTCTAGGTCACCGGTGGGTGGGAGGCGCGAGAGCCACGGGGATGCTGGGAAAGGAGTGGGACACACTGCTGACGCAGACCTGACCTCGTGGGCTGGCTGAGAGGAGCTGAGTCAGACCCGTCTGCATTTAGGGGCCCTGGTTCTGAACTAGAGAGGTGCTATTTCTGCAGAGTATGCACACACACACACGCACACACACACACACACACACACACACAAAATATTGTCGCAGGCATCCAAACTGACCANGTATGCACACACACACACGCACACACACACACACACACACACACACAAAATATTGTCGCAGGCATCCAAACTGACCAAACACTTCTGCAACTGTTATTTTTTGGTTTTCTTATTCTACCTTTGGAATATGCACCCCCCCCCCGCCCCGGGAGTCAACACACACAGGCAACTGCAACAGTCTTAACACACGAGTTTAATTCTGCACCCCTGCAGATTCTTTAATGGATTACGGTACACGGGAATCACAGTTCCTAATGAAGCTCCGCTGCCGAGAACCCGTTTTATTTTTACACACTTAAATGAGATTTAGAAATACAGGGACATACATTTAGGAGTGTGGCGACTTCCCCCGGGTGTGGGTCTGAATCCAGCTCAGTGTGTGTGGAGTTTGCACGATCTCCCCTTGTCTGTGTGACTTTCCTCCCACAGTCCAAAGACGTGCGTTTCAGGTCAATTGGTCACTGCGTGTGTACAAGTACACATCCAAACTCGGGCAGGGCTGCCACTGTGCTCTCGAAGGACCGCGGTTCGAATCCCGCCGCCTGCTGCAGTACACTTGATCAATGCAGTTACCCTGAATCGATACGGTAAATATTGCCCAGTTGTACAAACGGTTAAATCAGTGTAAACAGCTAACCCTCGCAAGTCACGCTGGAGGAAAGTTCTCGCTGAGCAATTTTCTGCGTACTAAGATGCTGCGTTACGTGCACTTTGACCAGACCTTTGCCCTCTGAATGCGGGTATTGATTTGCACCCCCTCCCCCCGCAGGCACTGTAATAACATTGGTGTGACAGCGAGGACAATCGCAGCCCGCAGCGGGGCCGCGTTGGCCCTCGGTCGGCTCTGCATCTCGGTGCAGGTCACGCCTCCGTCGCCGGCAGTTTTCTCATTATTAGCGCGCGTCCTGCCGGTGTCCATGAACTCGCGTCGATGCGGGGGATCGATACCCTCAGCCGCTCTTTGATCCCGGGGTCGACATGTTCATGATATGCTGCCAGGGTTTGGTATTATTATTTATTACACTGTTTAGCTGTCCAGCGGACACTTTTATCAAAAGACAATAAACATTCCCTGTTTTTTTGCACTTTACCCTTTTACACAGCCGAGCATTTGTACCGCCGTAGTTTCAAACCGAAGTGAACAGAGCTGCTTCAGGATGGTATTTTGGGGTGAAAGTGCAACGTGGATTTGCGGAGGGCCAGCAGGACCAAGGTTCAAAACCCAGGGTCCAGATGCGAACTCATCCGCAAGGGGGGAAGAAAAACTCATCGAATGGTTAGTAAGGCACGATGGAACCACGACCTTTTGCCACCCGCTGCAGGTCTGACTCAGAAGGATCGGGATGCCGGAGACAGTGACGTGGAGGCTTTAGCACTAGCAAGCCAATTTCCCAGCTATTTAGCTACTTTATTCCTTGACCCCCGTATGTAAAAAGTGGAACGTTCCCCTCTGGTTTGGCTGCTTGGCTCACGGGTCGTGCCACGGTGATGTGCAGGGGTGCTGGGTCGTGTAAGTGGCCCCCTTTGCTCCAGTCAGTACGCGGTAAGTAGTTACACGCATGGACTCGCAGGGCTATGAATCCTTTCAGCAGAAGTTACGATGCTCACGCTCCACGGGGCGAACGTAAAACTGGAGCAACGGCCTGTGACGTTTGGCCTCGTTTTACTGCCGCAATCCTGTCGGGAAGCCGGAGCCTGAAACGGGCCGAACCATAAAAGCAGCGGAGTTGAGAAGTCTGAGCGGCGCCGGGCACCGTGTCGATCCCTGCGAAAACCCGGCCCGGTTCTCCGCGGTCCTCTCGCAACTTATTATTAAGTAATTAACGTTTCGGACCGAACAAATGACAACACTACCAAGGGACCCGGGTTCGACCAGAGGAGAACTTGTCAAACCCCCTGATCGTGATCATTCGTACCGGACCCCGCCGGTCAAACCACACACCAGTCATATACATGTAGGGCTGCAGATCCTGGGTATCATTACCTTGCTGTAGAAGCAGGAATATTGCTGTAGGCCGAACATTGTAAGTGAGGTTTGAGAAAAGTGTCACGTAAATTGCACAATAATCGTAAATTGTATAGATCTGTCATGAAACAAACGTACAAATAAAAATGCAACAACAAAAAAATTGTATTTATTTTAGGAATCTGTGCATCATCCTCAACCACTCGCCCTGGTCACGGTTGCCTTGACCCAGAGCCTGTTCTGGTGTCGGGGGGGCCCCACACACAGTGTGGGCGAATTCAGAGCCACCGATGAACACGAAACACACGTCTTTGGACTGTGGGAGGGAGAACGGGGAGAACGCGATGGCTTCATCTTCCCGGCTCTGCTAAGACATAACTGATGGTATTTACTTTCGCTATTTTTTTTTCCTGCAGATAATCTTTGATCAAAGTTCATAATGTTCAGCGTCCTGAAGCTCACAGCAGATCCTCTGACAAATGATTCTACGCCGATCAGAATACAAAGCAGGTGCTGTGGACAAAGGGCTGCGCCGGCTGAATAAATAACAACAACTCGGCCGAAGGAAGCGAAATACGGAGCTTATTTTTACCAGGTTACCGCAATCTGAATCTCCAGCACACCCAGCGTTCCGCCCGGGTTCGGGGAATCTGCGGCCAGTGCATTATAAATGATTAATTTCACATGAGAAAGGCTCATTAATACATATGGCATGTAGAACTTCTGTGATTTATTACCAGCTGCTCTTAATTGCAGTTTGATGAAAAAGTTGTTTACATGCACTTTTCCCTCCACCATCACCCCAAAGATGCTTCCCCTCCATTTTTAACCTTTTGCGGTTCACGTTTCACATTCCGCTCTTTGGCCGTCCGCCGTGCGGCCGAAAACGGGATCGCGGGGTCACCTGCAGGTGGCGCGCTGGCATCTGCTTCGAAGGACCCCGATTTGAGTTTTATCTTGAATCCCACCCCTGCTGTAGCACCCTTGGTGCAGGTACTTACCCTGATTTGACAGTAAAAATTACCCTGCTGTGCACACAGGGTAAATCACTGCAAGCAGCCCAACACCGCGTCTGCTTCAGAGGGTGGCGGCAGGGGATAAATGCGTGTAAGAATGAACGCGTAGCAGCTCGGGAGGGGGGGGTCAAGGAGGGGTCCTGACGTTGTACCGTCGAGGAGGGCGGATTACCCAGCTGCACACAGTAAATCTGCACAAGGGAAAACCCGCCGCTGTCAGTCTCCGGTCTCGGCAGGTTGTTTATACGGCGCTTTCTTGCTCCACCTGCCTCACGTAAACTATTGAAGTGGCTCAATAAGTTAACTTCTTGAAGTTCTTTACGACGATGAGTCGCGTTCGACACTTGCGGGTGTTCTGGCAGTAAATGGAGGGAAACACTTATTTACGTGCTGTACAAAGTGTAGGAACGAGATTATTACTGTAGGCCGACAGAAGGTTAGCGCGTGCGTGGCGTGAGGTCAGATGGGGGCGACCGCGACGCTCAGGACGGGGCGGGTCGGCCACCGAGGGCCTTCTGCTGCGCCCGCGTCACCTGTCACCCGGTGGCCCGCCGTGCTCTCGGTGACGTAGGGCTCCCCGGGCGCGGAGCTGGCAGCGGAGGACCTGCAGGAGGCGTGACTCAGCACAGCCAATCGATATCTTATTTGCACCCATTTGAAATTAAAGGCAAATGCGATTCAGGTCGCGGAGAAACTGCCTCCCCCTGCTTTTTACAAATGAGGGACGACACGTTTGGAACGGCAGGGCCACCGCAGGGCTTCGGTTTGGTCCCTGCTGCCATTTCGGGCAGCAAATTCATTTTCGGAGGCATCGATACAGGCAACACCCCCCCATCTTGGGAAAACAAACAAGAACGTGTTAAAAAACAAGCCAGTCGAGTCATCTGACTGTAGGAATAAACACCAGCGGCTCTCAGATGGGGTCCTTAGTTGCTACAAAGACTTGGGGATCTGGTGGTGTCACAGAATTGAATAAAAACTGTGGGATGTAAATGTGTTTAAATATTATGCTCCACTGAAACTGGATAATCTGTCTTTAATATTGGACCAACGTCTTGTAAGAACCTGTTACTGTCATTCTTTTTAAGGTTTAATAACTTACAGTCGTTCTACATTTATCCCTCCCACTCCCATCCTTTTTGGATGCCTTGCAACTTATTTCTTTGGGTTGCCTCTGCCGTTTTGCCCTCGAGTTTCTGTGGACCCGGTGTTGCTGTTGTCAAGAAAAAAAATAATAATAATTCATTTGAATTTTACATTTTATTTTTTAAAATGATAACACATAATCAGGACCCTGACCAATAGCTGCAGTTGCAGGAATGTGTGCAGCAAACCATCAGACAGCGGGGGTTACAGCTGTGTTTACTGTCAGCTTCACTGTCAACTCACACACACACACACAAAAAGACCAGCAGACAGAATGTGTGCCGACACACTCCCTGCCTCCCGGAGTGTTCGCTTTGATACTTGTGTCTGTTTACTCGCTGAGCTTAGGTGAGATGAGCTCCGGTTGTGATGGAGACGCGGACCGGCGGTTACGCCCAGGGCCACGAGCCCCACAAAAGCGGCCGTGATGAGCAGGCGGGCTGAGCTCAGCCTGCTTAGCAACTGTTAAAATGCTGGGAGACGTGCGTGTTCAGCCTCGATCTGCTCCAAGCCTGTCTGGGGGATGGTAAACCAGCCGGGGGGATTATAACAGAGCCGCCAACTGCATAATTGTAGGTGTGTCAGAAGAAGGACTGAGGAGGAGATCTTAACAACATCACGGAGTTCAAACGCTGTTTGTGTGCATATACGGCCAGCGGGTGGCGTAGTGATCGGACCTGCGCTTTGCCATTAGAGGCCCCACTTCAAACCCCACCTCCCTTACACTGAACTGAAACAGTAAAAATTACCCTGCTGTGTAAAGGGGTAAATCACAGCGTAATCTTCTAAGTCGCTTTGTGACAAGCAGCTAAGTTGACCACATGAACAACAATAAACATGTACTTACTGTAAACTGATATTGTAAAAATGACCGTGTTGTACAGAGGGTAAATCACTGCAAGCAGCTGAATGTTTTTAGAAGCTTTTGACAAAAGTAGCTGCTGTAACTAAAGTTGTTTAAAATGAACAAATAAACACACAAATAATTGAATAAACCGATACAGTAAAAAGTACCCTGCTGTGCAAACAGGTAAGTCAATGAAAATATCTTGGTTTTGGTGACTTATCAGTCGCACGTTATGTCACCTTGGAGAAAATGAGATTCAGTGGAATAACGTTTCAGCAGTTTTGTGTGATTTCACCTGTCCTGAGAGTGCAGTAAGAAAAACTGTACCCTGGTAAAAGCACCGCCTGGGTCCCTCCTGCTGGCTAACAGCTTGTTGTCCACTTTCAGCGCCACCGTGTGGCGTTTGAACCCTTTCCCTTCATCCCCTGTTCCGGCTCTGTGCGAAGTGAGCCCCCCCAGAAACGGTTTACACACCATCCAGCCCCCGACCGCCGTCATCCTGGTCCTTCACAGCGGGAAACACGGAGGGACACAGGTGGACGGGGTCACACCTCTCAGACGGCGCCTCTCGAACCCTTTTGGTCCACCAGACAACACCCAGCCTTGGCAACCTGGGCCTCAAGGTCTTCTGGATGACAACATCCAGCTTTGGTTGGGCACAGCCCCTTTATAGAGAGGCGCTTCAGCGAAGGGGGGGCTGAATGAGAAGGGGACCCGGTCACGATGATGTGTGCTGAGGGGACAGTGATGGCTTTTTGGAAGTGAATTATGAACAGCATTTCTCTCCCAGATCCATCCCCGCTGATGCTGCTTCTCGGTGGGAGGGCATTACGAGCGTCTGCCCCTCCCAGTGTCTCATAACTGTGTCCTCAGCTCTGGGACATGAGGTTCTCACCTTGGCATTGCAGCAGCATCACTGATCACACCCCCCCTGCGCTGATCTACACTTTTATACAGCAGGGAGCTGTAAAATTTAGGGGATCAGGGAGCTACGGCAGGAGGTGGGAGTCTAACCCGGGTCCTTCAGGCGCAAAGGTGGCAGCTCTAAGCACTACGCCCCCTACTGGGGGACGTGCCACCCGGGCCTCCCGCTGCAGTGCCGCTCACAGGAGTCTAAAATCCTCCTCAAAAAAACGATCCGACTAACAATAAAATGCGCGGCAATTTTTAAAGCCTATTATATGAAAATAAAATTCTCCACCAACACGCCGCCCACTGGTGCAGAATTATGTATTTTACACATAAGAGTTCGTTTCAATGGAACTAAAAGCCACCGGCCATGGAGAGCACCCCCCCGCCCCCGCAAAATAAAAGAAAAAATATGGAGGTAACATTTCTGTGAGTTAAACTGCCAACAGTTGCAGGGAATCACATCTGACCACCGAGGTGGAGAGTCTGAAATGTCTTTACATGGTTTTCTGGTGTTCGCGTCTAAAGGCTGGAAAAGAACAGAATAAAAAGGCGTCAGACTCGCTGTATCTCAGCCAAATTCTGAGCATCCCTGTGTCTGCGGTAAATATATATTTTGGTGACTATTTCCCAGCATATTTATTAGAAGTGAATGAGAATCGCTATGAAATGTAACACTTAAACACCGCTGTTTGTCTCACTCCCCCCAAGCTGACCTACAATGTTAGGTTTGCATGTTAAGCTTCTTACTCTGACTTTCCAATTTAAGCGTCAGGGTAACTTTTACCGTATCATTTCAGGGTAAGAACCCTGGTCAGAGCTCGTACAGCCAGGGGGGTCAAACTCAGGTCCTTTGACCGCAAGGTGACAACTGTAACCACTGTGCCTCCCGTTGCCTATTAAAAATGTGAAAAATTGTTTTTAAATTTAAAAAAAAAATTTTAATGGTCACCGGGCATTAAATATACTTTTATTTCCTGCAGCTTTTGGACTCGCTATTTTATAAATTTGCGAGTTCTTTCTTTAATCTGTGCGCCGGATGATTCGCCTCCTGAACGGGACCTGAAAATGAGGTTTAAAGTGAGACTGAATTTAGACGCTCTTCTCCGAACTTCCTTTCAGTTTTTACCTTTTTATGCCAGCAACGAGGACGTTTTATATAATACATTTCAAAGTTTATTATAAAGAATTAAATAAACATGGTGGCTGAGCAGACGTGACCTTTTAAGCCGCGATTCGGGGAGATGGCTTTCTTTTGCGCTGACCTTTTAAAAACTTTGTTATTAATTCATGGTGAGCAGGACACATGGATGTGGAGCAGGAGGAGAAAATAACACAAGGAGTAAAAGGGAAAATGCTGCAGTGTCATTGCTGCAGGAGGGGATTAGAAGGGTGAGCTTTGTCTCTTTCTGTGTTTATCTCACAAAACTGACAGAATACAGCAGAAATAAGAGCTGGAGTGTCACTACGCAGTTTATCTATATTCGACCGTATCTGAGCTAACCGGAAATTGGACGGACCAAACAGTCCGGTGCACGATATCTGTGCAAATGTGTTTTTCCATAATTTAACAAAAAGCTGCAAATCTCACTATTTCAAACAACTTACCTGGTTAAAACAATTAAAACCTTAATGATATTAAAAATATTTCTTTGTGAATGCATATTTGGTAAGGAAGGACTGCAAACGCTGCAACGTGTTCCAACATGGTACCGTGAGCATTTTTGTCTCGAGTGGCTGTTCAATAGGTAAAATAACTTCCAAAAAAAAAAAAAAAATCAAATATAAATAATTATAGTAATTTTTAAGTATAAAACCTGAACCATTAATTCAGTATCCATAACCACTTTATCCTGACAAAGGCCAGAATCACTGGGCTGTGAAACTACAGCCTAACAGGGATGCCAGTGCATTGCAGGGTGTCCGCACACACACACACACACACACACACACACACACACACACACACACACACACAGAGCAATTTAGAGAGAGTGACCCACTTGAAATACATATCTATGGACTGTGGGAGGAAACCCACCCTGACATGAGGAGAACGTTCAAACTGCACACAGACTGAGCCGGGCCCGGACCTGAACAGCTGTGCCACCATTCTGCCGACAACTTTTAAACAAAACATCTAATTTACAGATAAAAAGTACGTTAACCTGTCAGAATGATGCAAAAGAACCACGTCTGTGACCCAAGGAAGTAACCAGTGACACCCACCCCCCCTACTGATAGGCCTGTCATGTGAGAGTTAAGCGTATTAATAACTGATAAGTTAAGTGCACTATTCGCTGGTGGCGGTTTTGCCGGGTTACTGCGGTTACCGTGCTCCCAGAGAGGGCAAGGAGCGTCACCCCTGGCCGGATGCAGCGCACGTAAAGGTGGTATATTGGGAAAAGCGGGATATGCGGCGTCCCACGCCTCCGCAACTCGGACGCCGCTGATTGGCCCGAGTGAAAATTGAAAATATGGAAATGCCGAGAAGGCTGTAAAAATCCCGACAAATTACCTCGCCACAAAAACCCGTTAGACACGGGGTATAAAACGAAGAGAACGCATATAAAGTGTGGCCGAGCCTGAAATCGAGGCCCCGGTGTAATTTTAATATTCAACAATATTTTCCATACCGCCACGTGCCGCTGCTGTTTTGAAATTTTCAGCCGCGGTGGAAAAAATTAGCAATTAAACATCGCGAGGAATATCAACGCACGAGTACTTGTTGGACCGGTGACCGGTTTGGCCGGGACCACGGCGGGGTTCTGTACACATTAACTGAGGTGACTGGGAAGCTCCCAGCAGCCCCCAGGGGACGTGCACCTAATGTGCAGGCATTTGAATAGATAAAATATGGCTGACGCTTATGACAAATATTAACTGAGGTGAACTGGCGGGGGAGAGCGAGCGCCCCGGGGACAGGAGGGCCGCAGGTGAACGCTGCCGCTTATCACCCTGGCACAGCGCTAAAGGAAAAGTGTCTCAGAAGCCGGATAACAGTGCCAACCGCCCTGCGATAGGGCAAGTCTGGGTCTAGAAACCGCACAGAAATATTATTTTTATTTCCATAATTTCCAGTAAGTTTTATACGAGAGAGCAAGGGAATCTCTGCTGTATGGAATAAAGACGGACTGCTTTATTTAGGATGGTGGATTCGTCTCCTTAACATTCCTCTCTTGTCTGAACACGACAAGCCAGGGAGGGTCAACTACCCCTCTCGGGCCCTTTTTTTAAACGTCATCAATCAAAATGCGGTTCCAGCAGATTCCATTACAGGCGAAATCTCAATGGAGACGAGATAATAACGCAGGAACACCGGACCCAGCAGCGCCTCACCGAACGGCGGCGGACGCGTCTTCGAAGCCCCACGCGCTGAGATTTGACCCGTGCGTGACAGCTGTTCCGTACAAGTCGGAAGAGCCTCTTCTTTTTTTTCTTTGCAGACGGAATGAAAGCGAAAACTTTAATAACAGCTTATAGAACCGGCTCACAATGGACGCATACAGGAGGTCTGGACAAGATTATAGCGGCATACGGAAAGAAGAGCAGGCGTCTGTCCCCACAAGCGCTGCGGGTGGATCAATCAGACAAACGCCATAAACGTCTGACAATCATAAACACCCGACGTACGTTAACACCTTTAAACCTAAGTTACAGTGAGGGGCCACATTTATATATCTAATTAATGAATTGGGCAAAAAAACCCAAAATTCACTGCCGCAGAAGACCACACACTCCTTCGTGGAGCGCTGACCTCTCAAGTGAAGCTTCAAGCTAAAGTTAATCTTTATTTAACATTTCATGTGTCGACATCAACGAGCGAGAAACAGAAAAAGAGAGAAGGTTTTGATTTTCCCCTATCGTCTCTGATAATTGTCATGTTTATGGCAACATTTAAATGGCCTTTTCTTCAATTTCCTTCTGTAAATAGACACTTTTTCTTTTTTGCGCTCTGCCAATCTTTAAACTCTTCTGCATCTTGTCCCTGCTAACAGCATGAGGGGAGGCATCCTCTCTCCCTGGGGGGTGGGGGGTTTGGCTTCCAACCTCCCTGAGTGGGAGTGCAGCAGAGGCTCATGGGATATGACTGCAGGGGGCAGCCTACTGCCACTTCAGTGTCCTTCAGCACGTGGTGAAGGGGGAAACTGGAAAGCAGAGGGATAAGAGCTGTCTGAAAGTAGTTTCTTAATTATAACTGCCAGTATTTTATATCCAGATTTTTATCCTGAATTGTCATTCTCTTTCCTTCTTGACCAGATAAGTTGTTACACATCTTCGAGGCGTCTGTCAGGTTGTTATCCTGTTGGAGAATGAAGGATGTCCTGACTGTAGACCTAATGGGACATGGTCAGCAAAGCAGCCCCACATCATGATGCTCCCGCCACCAGTGCAGCACAGCGGGACCCCCACAAGCGCAGCTCTTTCGCTCATCTGTATGTCTTACATCACCGGTTGAACCCAAATATTTCACGTTTTTCACTCATCTGTCTCAAAAGTCCAGTTTCTGAGTTCTTTGGCTCAGTTGTGTCTCAAGCAGGTCAACCTGTTCCCCTCTTACTGCGTATTTGGCAGTATTTTGGGGCAGTCAGGTTACAGCAGACCAATAATGTTCAAAAGATGGAAAAATGCATGGTGTACTATGCTGGATAAGCCCTTATTTTCATGAGGCTGTTCATTTCTTCTCAACTTCTTTTCCGCACCAGGCTGTCTAGCAGCACTAGGCATGGGGGGACAGCGGCGGGGGTTCGGACCTGCCGTGTTTACTAACTGAGGGTCTGGTACTGTGGTGGGGTGGGCATTCAGGTATACGTTGCTTTCAGGAGGCCCCAAATGTGCTCCTTTTAAATGGAAGCTGCACAGGGAGCTTTTCAAAAAGCTTAAATGTGGTAGTGCAGGTGGCGCTTAAGAAGCCTCGAAAGCGCTCGGCTCAGTGGTGCGGGAGGCATTTGAGAAGCCTTGGATGTGCATTTTAGAGGGGAATGGCCTGTTTAAGTGTGGCACCCAGTGTGTTTTCTTCTCCAGCATTGAGCAAATAGTCCGGTACTGAGAGCGTGTGTACGTGACATGGCGTCGCCAGGCTGTCTGTTTGCCTGCCTGTCTGTTGACCGTGAACAAGAAGGGAACCGGGACTGTCTTTTGAGGGGCACCAATGCTGCTGATGGTCGTGTCTGCAGCTGCACAATCTGTGGTTTTCCAGTCAGCTGGTCCAAAATACAGGAGACAAGAGATGTGGGCGCTTGCACTGACAAAACCTTGTTCCTCAAGTAGGGAAGTCAAATAACACGGTCCTCACAGTGCTGCCAGCCTTGTCCACGGGGGAGTAGGTTCTGCTTAGCTGACAGATGACCCCAGGATCCAGTCCAGGAGAGTCGTGGTCCTGACCAAGGTTTAAAAGGGTGGCAAGACCAGCCTTTCTAGGGTCTCTGCGAAGTGGAAGGTCAGGGCAACCTGTCAATAGTTGTTTAAAACTGATCGCCAGCCTTTCTTGGGACCTGAACTCGGGTAAGACATGGTCCGCATCACTGAAAAACTCCCAGAAATGCTCTGCACACATCTTCAACACCATTCACACCCCTGCTGTCAGGCGACTTGTCTTTTTTTACTTAAATGTGGTCAGCACAGACCGAGTGGCACTTAGCAAAAACATGATAAAAATGGGCAGCGAAACGTTTGTAGTGCAAACTGAACAAATGCGGTCTCAATGCTACATCGAGAAAGTTCAGCTTGTACATTATTTACTGCAGTCAGCAGAACAAAGAATAAAACAGCAAAAGATCATAATCCTCCTGAGCGCAGAGAAATCAGCACATTGGAAGTTTGCAGTCATTATTCCATCCCATAAAGGCTGGAGGTTGTCTCTCTCTCACACACACACACTCACACACACACAGGTTGTTATAAAAGTGTCTCCTTGGAGAAGTCAGTCAGCAGACCCTCTTCCATCACCGCTCCAGGACATGATAACATCCTCACATAATAACCTTCCTGCATCATAACATGTACAACTCTTTCCAGTTTTGCTCTAGAACAGATTAAAGCTCCTGGGAGATTAAAGAAAGACTATAATTTAGTAAGATATAAAAGAAAGAAATATACAGTACTGAGCGCTACGTTTTTAAGCTCGAATTTTAGTGCACCTTTTTAATGTCAAAAATCGTTCTTTTCAACGCACTGTTTATGGTCTCGGCTCGATTTCTCACTTAAGAATAGACGTAATTACTTCTAAATCTGCGTAACAAAGGATGATGAATGATAAGACACTTTCGAATCAAGGAGACAATGTAAAAGAGGGTCCCTCACATCCCACCTTAAACATCGCCACCGTACACAAAAGACGGTTCGTCTGTTCCGTCTAAACCATTCGGATTTGCTGCACATCAAAAGACCTTCCATCGCTTTTTTCTACATTTTCCCCACCTGCGTGTCCATGGCCACACAGTGTGTGTGTGTGTGTGTGTGTGTGTGTGTGTGCGCGCGCGCTGTCATTATTATAACACCCCATAATTACCTCCACAGGACAATGGGGGTCCTTAGCTAAAGCCTGGCGAATAACGCTTTAATCTGGAGATTTTAATCTCGCTTTTCTTGCCTCTTGAAGGCAACACAAAGCACAACTTGATTCTGTGCTTAACCTCTCGGTACGGACACAAAAGACCCCCAGCAAGGGCCGCTAACTCGTCATGTTAATCTACTTTTGTGAGTTACCCCTTTGAAGTCTTTAACACTGTCAAGTTGGTTTAAAACGTCCGCAAGAAAAGGCGTCGAAAGCAGCTCAAGCTGAGACGACGGTAATGAGGAGGCCTTTGTGGGATCGGAAAGGATGACGGGATTCCTTCTCGTGGGGGAGTGCGGGGGACCCGGAACAGCCGTCGCCTCCCTCTCCGAGGCTCACGGCTCCCCAGACGTGGCCGATTTAGGCACGGCCGTCCTGCAGCATCGCGCGCAACAAGCGGTGACGTTCCGCGACATCGTGACACGCGCTCGGAAATGTTTGGAAATCACGTAAATGCCCCCGCAGTCCGAGATGTGGCCCGGCTCACCTCTGGCTGCTCAAAGCCATGCAATATTCATCATGTCGTAATTATTGCCATAATGAAGGCGGGCGGGGAGACGGAACCTCTCGGAAGGAAACCGCAATCGGTTCAGTAAACAAGCACGTATCCCCATCTCGCCGCGGATGACACGCATACCTGCTGTTTTTTTTTTTTAAACACCTCATCAAATAAACATGATCAACAGTTATTAGCTTGTCTGCAGAAGGGACACAACAAGACGTCGGTGCGAATCCGGTTCCTTCCCCCAATTTGTTCAGAAACACCTGTCGGTGCTCATCCAGTGCTGCCGTCGCGGCGTTGGCCCGAGGAGACGGGGGGGGTTTGCTTCGCTCTATTATCATCGAATTTACGCCGATTTACCCAGCTGCCCAACTGCGTCACTCTTAGCGCTTTCGTTCAGGGTAAGTACTTTGATCAAGGGCTCTAGAGCAGGAGCAGTGATTTAAACCTTCAAATAAGAGGGAAATGGCTCTAACCACGGCACCACCCGCTGCTCCAAATAAACACGAAGGCTCAGTTTACACACACTGATGAGAGTTTAAAACCATAGACTAATACCGTGCCAGCTAATGGAGTTTAAAGCTGCGTAATATATAATATTTAGTTGTTATGAAAGCCATGGGTTAATAATTTCGAGATAAATCCCAGCCACCGAACCCGAAGAGGCTGCTGAAGTGTGAAGTGAACCCTTACGTGTTAATGTGGCAGAATTAGCTAGATGTCAAAACTCGCGCAGAAAAACCACACGGCAAAAAGAACATTTTTTGCCTGCTTTCCACTTCTGTACATGAAACACATCTCTGTCTTAAATGAAGCTCACATCTCTTTCAATAATACAGCATGCGCTACAGTGGTTTATGGCCCTCGAAATGTGAAATTTAAGATTCAAATACGGAAACTTTAATTCACAAAACTTCATTTGATAACTTACAAGGGAAACATCTGACCTGCTTGGGCTCTTCTGTCTGATGTGCTTTTCTCTTCTGTTTGCAGACAGCAGGTGTGTGTTTTATTTACCTCACACAGGTAAGTGAGCCTGTAGGAAATGGTATCAAAACACAATTATTACACATTTTACGTCACACCGGCACAACTTGCAGTTCCTACACTCCACAGTTTGCTGGATCTGTGTTCCTACGATGTGTTCTTTACTGCAGAATGTGAGTCAGGTAAAGAACTTAATTTCATGTCTATGTTTCTGAGATGGGAAAGAAAATCTCGCGACCGTTGCTTTCAGGAAACGGTCCCTTAGTTGTATCTGAACGGAGGTGGATGGACTTTTATCACAAACTTCCCAATCTGCATGGAGGGGGAAAAAAAGGAGACAAGATGGAGGGCAAGTCATTAACCTCCAAGTGCTCTTCATGACTTCAGCGATGCAAAAACGTTCTTGGATGGCCTAAAGACACGGCCGTGGAAATGAACCTCCTGACACACACACACACACACACACACACACACACACACACACACACACACACACACAGAGAGGGACCCAAAGGGGGTCCTCTGCATTCTTCCACTTTCCAGACCATAAAGTTAATGAAAATCCTGCCTTCTTTGCTTCCTGCTTGTTTAACATTCAGTGTACATTCAAGTTTCTGTGAATTCACTCACTGCCTCTGACAAAAAAACATGAAAATGAAAAACCGAGGGGGAAAAAAAAAGGCGAGACAAAGAGCTTAACAGGACGACGCCATGAATGTTTTAACAGATGTTTGTATCTCAGGCGGGGAGATGGCAGTCGGCATGAAGCGTTACAG
Organism: Arapaima gigas; assembly: GCA_900497675.1. Taxonomy (NCBI): domain Eukaryota; kingdom Metazoa; phylum Chordata; class Actinopteri; order Osteoglossiformes; family Osteoglossidae; genus Arapaima; species Arapaima gigas. The sequence continues at coordinate 438,367 of UFQX01005284.1, read as the reverse complement.
GAGGCGCCCGAGTAAACGTCCCGAGCGCTTCGGCAGGCGACACGTGTGGCGTCAATATATTCCTTAGAATAACATAATCACCGTGTATTTTTGAATAACAGCTCCTGCAGCCTCTGCGAGTGACTGGATTTTAGCTGAAATCCTGGTGCCAGTGACTCCAGGATGGGCTTTGCCCCGCTGTGTCTCTGACCAGGAGAGAGCGGTTAAGGATAACAGGTGGATGGAAGGACGGCTGTTTTGTCAGCGATTCCCTTTGGACCCCAGCAGCTTCAATCCTGAACGCAGCCCTTTGACCACAGCCATTTTGTGTGTGTGTCCACTGGTGTTACAGCCCCGCAGCAGCTCCCGCCTGGGTAAAAATCTGTGTGTTCACCTCCAGGAAGCACTGCCTCTAAGTACCTATGTTTCAACATACTTACGATGGCATTAACATTAACACTTACAAAACAAGGACATTATTTAGGTTTGTTGCTTGATTTAACTGGGTTATTCAATTTGGTGTGCTCTTTTTCTTTGCGCATCTTGTATATTTTATTGTAAAGTTGTTGAATTGTTAATGCGCGTTCATACATAACGTTTAAGCTGTCGTCTTACCGAAACGCGTATATACTGTGCATTACTGTCATTTCCTTTCTGCTCGGCCCGAACTGCAGCACGTGTTCGATCGTCGGTGTGCGGTAAATATATCATCCAGCACCTGCCTGCATTTTGAAGAATTTTATCTGCCTGTCCAGCTCGAGAAAAGGGACCTCTTAGCAAGGACAGAACAGATGTACTGTGTTAGTGCTAAGGCAAGGAGCACTTTACTCTAAAATTCAAAATTGATGGAAGGAACATCAATAACCTTTGATATGCCAGCAGTTCCGCACTAACAGCAGAGGATGAAAGACCTTAGAAATACAAAAAAAGAGCCAAAATTTAATCTGAAGAAACTAAAGCAGAAAGTAAAGCCACGATCAGCGGCACCGAAGTCTTGAATCGACAGTAGTTGACAAGATGCTCAGTGGGTAGCGCTGGTGCCTCACCGCTCCTGAAACGTCCCGGCAGCCCTTGGGTTCAAGTCTGGCCGCATCTGTGTGGAATTTAAGTGTGTTTACGTGTTTCAGGTTTATGGTGTGCGTTTCGCATCGCAGTGGTGTACGGTACCTGGAAATGGGTCTAGAAGACACCTTGGACAAGCATGTCAGACAAATATTAGCTACCAAAAATGTATTGTCAAGGGGAGGGGGGGGGTGCTGAAGAACATGGCACAACTGCATTAAAAGACCTTGAAAAGATCCTCAAGACAATTAAAGTTTTCTGTAAGACTGCGTGGATCCAAAAGGTGGACACTGAAGAAGCAGGACAGGGAAAACATGGACTCCCTAAACTTCTTTGGACTGCTGGACTCGCATTGGAGGCACTGGATGGGACTGTGGATATCGTACTTTACAAAAATCGGATCCTCTTTCAAAGAAGGTAATGACCTGGAGGAAAGAAGAGGACAAATGCCAGCCAGGTGAACGGACGAACCCCTTTCGACACAAAGAGCAAAATTGGAGGACAGAACCTTCTGGAAGGAGTGCTATTCACGTGGTTGGCAAGAGCCGACATCGACCCGTCGGCACAAATAACCGCAGCGACAACCCAGCTCAAAGGTGCAGCGGGGCTGTCCAGAGTGGGACTGTGACCACTTGTCCTGCAGCCGCAGCTGAAACTTCTCACAGCCGTTCAGCGTCAAAACGATTCCACATCTCATCAGCACCCAGCGGGGCTCCATCCGAGAGGGCGCAGAAGGTGAACCGCGACAGCCCTGAAGTGCCCCCCCTCCACAGGTAGGTACACTCAGAGGTCCCGTCGGAGCCACAGCTCGACAAGGAAGAACCATTTGGAAAGGCTTTTAGTGGACGTGCTGGAGATCCCCAAGCAGCACCCCTGACCACAGCCACTGCTGCCAGCCACCCCGAGGGCTGGCGCTGAGGTGTGCGGCATCAAGTCCATTATTTTCAGCACTGAAGTCTGTAAAGGGAGCGAGTAAATACGGACCATTTGCAATGAATTAGTTTGACTAACAGAAAATGTTACGTTCAAAGACCCAGGGCACCGGCGTTTGTTTAAGGCAGAAAAATCTTCACTATCAGGCAAACATTTTTTATTCACCTCCCCCCGAAAAACAAAAATAATTTTTGATTTTTAGTGGCAAAATTTGGTTTGCTCAAGTACAAAACCGGCCCCGGTTACACGCCACCATATACAGTTTGCACGTGGATTGAGGTTTCTGAGGGAGGATCACGTGTTCTGGAGGGGGTCAGAAACACACCGTGTTCAGTAAAATGAACGGATTAATAAATAAGAGGTGCAGAGCCGCCGTCTGTAGAAACCTGCAAATGGAGGCAGCGACAGCTTGATAAGGCTACGTTTATCTCAAATGATATGCCGGAATTTTCCGCCAGATGTCAGAAGACATGGCAGAAGCAGCTTAAAAAAAAAAAAAATAAATAAATAAATAAAAAGAGACCCAGAAGGTAATCTCTGCCAAAGTCCTGGAGCTGGTTCACACACGGCCGTGTGTGTGTGTGTCTGTGTGTCTGTGTGTGTGTGTGTGTGTGTGTGTGTGTGTGTGTGTGTGTGTGTGTGTGTGTGTGTACAATGACATCTGGACACGATTAAGATGCGAGGCCATGACAGCTTCACCAGAAACGTCAGTGCAAACCGAATGGTTCTGGTTCCCGGTTCCCGGTGTGCGAGTGAGCGGATGAACGGATGAATTAGTGAAGCGGAGGGGGGCGGAGGGTGTACCGCCTCTCCGCCCAGGTTTAGGGCCGCCGAGCCGACTCTCCTCGCCACAGATGAACCACTGATGCAACAGTGAGAAAGAACCGCAAGCGCATATACAACTACAGCGCAGTCAAATTGGACACGTTTGCGCGGCGTCGCTCCATCGATGTCCGTAACAACCGCGGCATCTGAGTCCTCCTCCAAACCCTGGCCCAGCCTCTGGGATGGCGCACTGTTTACCGACCCTGTCAGTTTAGTTACCGTTTAAATATATAATGATTCAGGAAGTTATGTCCTGTTTTCAAACAAACAACAAAGCGAATGCGGTTTAGCAGCTGATGTTTACAGCAGTGAGACCCCCGGCAGGTCTGCAGAGGACCCTGTCAGCGCATCTCAGGGCGCAAGGTCACCCCTCCAGGGGGGCACAAATGGACCATTGCTTTGAGATGCTCGCTTCTCCACTGTGTGCTTCAGATGTTAACTGTCCTTTGGGTTTCTTTAAAGTTCAGCAGAAAAGTGTTTGCAGCAGATCACCTTCCCTTCAAACATTTTGGAGTCACAACAAATCAACATTTACTCATTTGTCACACACTTTTTGTCCAAAGTGGTGACGACAGACACAGGATGATGAGAGCACAGCTTGTGTGCCTGACACCACCATGTTGCTGGCTCACTTCCCTATAGAAGTGACACTCAGAGAGCAAATATGTGGATAATCACAACAGATGGTGTTGGACTCATTTATGTAGCCGTCAGAAGATCGGGAGAGAAATGGCTTTCAGAGATGGGTTTGGGTGGGATTCAGCAGCTCTGAGGGACACAGGGAGATCATTCCACCATATCGAGGACAAAACTGAAAACCGACAGACTTTGGATTTTGCTGAATGGAACCACCCACTGGCTAGAGCTGGAGGAGCTCAGTGCTCTTGCAGGGCTTTAGGGAGCATCGAGGTCGTGTGGGTGGCAGGGTGCAGATCCTTTGACTGTCCTGTAGATCACAACTTTGTATTTTTTTATGTTTCTTAACCAAAAACCTTCAGCAAAAAGCATCATAAAGCTACTAAAGGGACTACTAGATGGAAACACCAGTCTGGTGGGAATGAACACACACGTGAATGCAGGAATTGGGAGGGGGGGGTGTGAAGGCCAACTTGCACCATCTTGGTGGGAATGTGGGGATGTGCAGCTGGCGGTCATGTCACATTCAGACATTCATCATCATCTTTCAAGGTTGCCAGGCAACCGCATCCAACAAAAACAAGGCGAAACCGAGAAACCTTTGCATCAGCATCGCCGTTGTAAAACCCTGAACCACATTTCAGCATCACCTCAGGCCACTGTTCAGACAGAGAATATTCCGCAACAGTGACAGACCTCTCAGGAAAGAGCACCCGTAGTCGGGGTGTTCGGCTCCTGTGAGGATTATACTTTAATACGGTGTCAGCCAGTGAGGAAGTCGTGAGGGACGACAGAAGAAAGGCAGAACCGATGAGACAGCTGGTGCATGAAGGTGGCGCCCCCGAGAGGAGGAAACCGTTCCAACTCAGAGAGCAGAGGACAGGAGGCGAGTGGAGAGTGGGCCATAGCATGGGACAGAACACACGGCCTGGTTCAGGGTCTGGAACCCAAAACCTCACGTATGAAGAAGGTTCCCACACGCAGGACCAGCCCCACCCCTGCGCCGCTTGGGTATTCAATTATTAAAAAGGGGTCCCTATTCGGTTATTTTACCACATTTTTCATCAGCTGTACTACAGTACTGACATTTATTTTGATAACGTTTGTGTCCCCCCGTATAAACATGCTGCACGGCAGAAATAAATATATGAATATAATATGAAAATGAAGAGCAAAAGGAAGTAAAGTCATAACAGATTAATCTAAGCAGCAGCACCACAGCCCTGTTCTCAAACAAGGAATTTTCTGGAACCCGGCTGTTCAGCCTCCTCCTTCGGCGTTCACGTTTACAGGCCCGTTCTCACACACACACACACACCCCTCTCCTTTCATCCCCCGTTTGATGTAAAGCTCAGAAATCCATTTATGTGTAAGCAGAGTAATATTCCCCGACAGGAGCTGCACGGTGGCGAAACAGTCGAGCCGCTGCCTAAACGGGAGCAACGTTTGATAATCTACCATCAGAATTAGCGCCATTATCAAAATTCGACACATTTATTTCTCAGTTAAACAAAAGCCCGACTGTCAGAGGCCCAGGAAATATTTTGAATCGTGTTATTGCTTAATTGTGACGGCTGCTAACATATTTCCGAGTTTAGCGCATTTGTGAACATATTTTCAGTTAAATATGCCAAATTCATCATTTTTATTTAATGACAGAGTTTCCTTTCACACATGGCTTTTTTAAAATAAACATTTGCATTTTGTTTTGCAAACGTGAACCGTATTTGGTATCTTTTATAGTTCAAAACCGGAAAAGACATGTTCATGCACCCCCCCCCCCCCAACATAAACATTACGGCACATTACTTGAGTATCGCTCGTGCAGACTAAATCATAACTGTGCTATTGTGGTAATGAGGACTGTTGTAGAGCCGTATTAGATGAGCATCGTGTTGTGATTAAAAATATCAAAGGCGATTGTTCTGAAAAAGATCATTTCGACAACAGCTGAGAACTCATAATTAGCCGCCTGCAGAAAAGGCTGAGTGACACTTCTTACACGGCGGCGCGAAAAACGCTAATTACCGCGCCGCGTCGAGAAGTGGGACGCGCTTCGCCTTCGTCGGCAGCTTCTCAGCCCACGGCAAACGCGGGGCAGAAACGTGGCCTCCCGCACCGCCCGAGGTCACGTCCGCGCGTTCCGACCCATCGCTGCCGTTCGAGCCTGCGATTCCCTCGCAGTTGACGGCCAAGGCCTGCGTCCGGGATGCGTTTGCGGCACGATCCCCCCCCCCCGCCAGGCTGAGGACGGTGACAAACGTGGGACCAACGTGGCGCTTTCTTTTGATGTCGGTGTTCAAAGCTCTGCTCCCTCTAAAGTATTTCAAAAAAGAACCCATTTGAAGGGGGAAAAAAGTGTCGTCGTAAAGGTGAGACCAGGTTGCAAACTCCAGGTCACCTTCGAGGCCTCAAGTCGCCACTCCAGTGCTGACATCTTTACCCCAGCTGGGACCTGGGAAATTTTTTCTTTTTCTAAATCAGGTTCCATGGAGATGTGGGCATCCCTTTGATGAGTGCAGAACACAGTACGTGTCTAGAGACCCCCGTGGCGGAGGTGCGGATAGACGGACGATCTCCGAAGCTGCAGTTAGCTGCCCTCCCTCCGCACTGCGCGGTCTGGGGACCAGGTGAGACAAACCACGCGCTCAAAAGGGAGACTCTCGTCCAGGAGCAGTTAGTTGCGTGTCCTTTTTTATTAGGGGACCAGGTTGCCCACATGTATTACTGTAAAAGCAGAGCTTTGGTTTGACGGTGGCGGTTTCTGTTCACGGCGCCTTAACCACGAAGCAACATTCAACATCATAATTGATCCAAATTGTGGTGTAGCAGTTACAATAATTGGAATTACTTTATAATTGTCTTTGGGCAGCAGGGGGTATAGTAGCTGCACATCCTGCTGTAGCACCTGTGATCAAGGTACTTACCCCGAATTAACACTGTAAAAATTGCCCTGCTGAATAAATGGGTGAATCAGTGCAAGTAGCTTATCGTACAAACCTCACATCGCAAAAAATAAATATGTCCTGCAACAACTTGCTAGCAAAAAAAATATATATATATGTAACTTGAAATAAAATGGAAATTACCGATTGATCCATCGATTGACTGATGCCGTTACGTCGCAGAACCGCATCCGGCTTTATCAATTTCCTCGGCAAAGTTTCCCGTGTCTGAAATGTCACGCCGATTTCATTACACATGTTTCATATGCACACGTTGTTGTACACGGCGAATTAAATGTCATAGGTGCAAATCCGTGACCCGCCGCGAACATCCGGCAAATTACTTTGACATGCAAATGGCGCGACGCTATTGGTCCGGTAATTATTCGGCACACATAAGGTTGATGGGAAACTAATGCAGTAATTAGGCATTATTATTTTTGAAGATGATTTGAATTTTAATGTACTTTATGCTAACAATTTAGTTGTGAGCGTATCGCACACAAATTAGGAAACCCAGGATGTACAAAAAAAAGGCCTAACGCCCAGCAAGATCCCAGGGTAGAACATGGCGGACGTACCGTGTTTCGGGTCGAGGTCGATATGGTGTGAGGGAGGCATCCACCTCTCAGGAGCGCCGTGATTTCGGCTACGGGAAACAGGTGGACGGAGGGGACATCGCCGCACCTGAGCGCAAACAGACCACAGGTGACCTGCAGAAGACCCCCAGCGGGTCTGTTTTTACCCTGTGTGAAATTGCGCCCGGTACCTCCTGGAGCTAAACGGAACATTGGCAGTCTACTCCAGGCGGCGAGAGTCAAACACGGTAAAAGGCGAAGCGGTAACTACAGAAAAGTGGGGGGAAAAAGACGGCAGTCAAGTAAATGGAATGAAAAGCGTCACCGTGATACGAGGCTCCGGGGCAGTCGGCATCACCTGTGCAATGGAAACAGCCACTCGGGCCAGAAGGTCACGCAGAACAAACGTTTTGCCGTATCGTCACACAAGGAGAGATTTTCCAATTCTGTATTGTTTATGGAGCCTCATAATGACCCGTCGCTTACGCTCTGACCACGTTTCTGACCGGTGTTTCCTCGGTCACGCAAGGACACAGCCTTTGACTGCAATGCAATGGCTGTAACTATAACACTGCATCATATAAACATAAGACTAATATTATTATCATCATCATCACTATTCTTCATTTAAATGAGACCTCTATCCAAGCATTAACTTACACTGTTCGTTTTTGGGTTTTATTAAGAGTTTAAGCAACAGAATGATAACTTTAATAGTAATGAGCAGTTATTATTACATGACAATTCCGTATTTTTGTCCTGCGATACATCCAGACCAGGAGCTAAATGAGAGGTGAGTTTGCAGCCTCTGGGTGATCTGACCTTATAACCTGCAGACATAACCACCCGCAGCAGGGTCTCAGTGGTTCTTCACCCCCTCGTCGCTCCAAGGATCCTGCCACATGTCACGGCCCCGAGGCCAGGGGGGGTGCCAGAGGTCTCCACGGCGATGGCAGGTGTTAATAAGTGCCCATATGCCCTGTGTAGCCGGGCTGGGGCTGCGGAGAGCGTCCTGCCAGACTGCGGCACAGCAGGGTGAGGTCACAGTTCAAACAGGTACAGCGACCTTTCATTAACCACAGTTTCAATTTGACGCCGGTGCTAACGGCGAGCCCCCCGCCGAAGTGCCCGGTGTCCTCCGAGCAACACGGCAGCGCGCCGCTAGCTGGGCCTTCGCTCCTCCAGGGGTAAAACCGGACCGGCTGCGCAAACGTTTCTTTTTCTCAGTGATAATAGTTATTAGAATATATAGATTTTAATTAAACCAGCAAGTAGTGCGAAAAGTAATTTAAGTAAGACTCGTGTTTACTGTTTTTACATTGTCAGTCATTCTGGTACAAATTCTGTGGGTTTTTTTTAAGATATTTCAATACTTTTTAAATTAGTTTTCTAATGAATTTTGTCAGCTATCTGTACAAACAAGCTGAGGGTGTAACTGGTGGCCGTCGCAAGGTCACCGCGATAAAAAGAACACGAAAAACCTGTACTGCTTCATCGTTGCTGTTAACAACGTTGCAGGTTAGAGGCGCCGCTTTGAGCTCAGGCCCCCCCAGGACCCCTGGATGGAATGTGAATAATAATGAATCGATAGGGCGCCAATAGGACTGGATCAGAATGCCGCTAAGGGGGACTAGGAGGCGCTGCACTGCCTTCAGCCTGCTGACAATGGGGCCGGTTGGATGGTTCTTTACTGAGACCCAGTGCCAACATTGCTTAAAACATTTCATATATTAATGGGGTCACTTTCTCAAAAAACAGCTTATTTTATTTTTTCAGTATTTCTGATTTTTCTTTTTTTTTCTGGAATATTATTGCATCAGTCTGTTAAAAAAAAAGAAAAAAGACAAGGATGGAGTGAAAATACATTTCTGCACAGTAGTTGAGGAAAAAGAAGGTTAAACTTGGGCAGCAGGGAGCAGAGAGGATATAGTTGTAGAGCCCTGAAGAAGGTGGTTACCAATAATCATTGAAGTGATATTCCACAGCTGAATAAAGGTGTAAATCAGGGTAAATCAGGGTAAGCAGCTTAGAGTACACACCTAAAAGCCCATTTTCCAGAAACATCTTCATGGGCACAACTGCAAGGACTGCAGCTCTTAACAGGCTACACCACCTTCCAGCACATCATTTGGACCTGCCAAAGCTGACCTTGCGATCCAGGGTCACCCTGGGGCGAATGAGGGGCTCGCACGGTGGGAGGGGGCACGTTCATAACCCGAATCGAAAGCGACAGCTTCCACCGGCCACACAGTCACTCTGCAACGTGCAGGACACATCACGGCTGCCCTTCTGCTCATCGACACATGACGTGTCCTTGTTTTTAAACACCGAGTGTTTTTCTCTGCTGGCTGCTGAACCGGAGTGCCGCGCGAACGGGTCACTACAGACGCACAGCTAGTTTGTTTGCGTCGCTCTCAGCTACCATCCGAAACACTTCACCTTGACCCGCGCTGTTTGTTTTTTTATCAGACATTTCCAAAGCAACTGCAACGTACCTGTACCTCTACATCAACAAAGTTGAATTTCTGTTTGTATGTTTGTTTGTTCTCTATACACAGCTTTGTTCTTCAAGTCAGAGATTTGAAATTTGACACACAAGTACTTCCTGCCCTAAGTGAGGTTTCTGTGTAGTCAAGTTCAATAAACTCCACAATGGCCATTTGATATCCAGAAATTTAAAAATTTGGTCTCTGACAAGGCTGGGCAGGCGTAGTAGCATCACATGCGGCGTGTACACGATGCCCTTGACGCCGTCCCCACACACACGCACACACGACATTAGATGCAGATTGTATGTCGTGACCGAGACATTGATGGATTTTCTTGCTCTACACAGTGATGACAGGTAAAGGCGGGGGGGTCAGTACAGCAGACAAAATCGCTGCGTCTTGGCAGTGGTTCTGACCCCTCCCCCAACTTGGATGGGGATCAGATGGGACCCAATCCGGCCTCCGTTTTGGACATCTGTGGGGTCTATGGATGCAGGGTGACCGCCAGCTCATCTACAGATGACATTCTCTGCAGGGCCGCTGCTGCATGACCACAGTCATGATCATAGTCATTATACCCTGTTTCCTCCAAAGGGTTTGCTGGAAATGTGCAGAAAGCGCTGTCATTATCGCAAACACACCTCCACCCACTACAGGCCCAGCGCGGCCATCTCTCACTGGGGAGGGGGGGGGGGCTNGGGGGGGGGGGGGGGGGGGGGGGGGGGGGGGGGGGGGGGGGGGGGGGGGGGGGGGGGGGGGGGGGGGGGGGGGGGGGGGGGGGGGGGGGGGGGGGGGGGGGGGGCTCAGCGATTACACGGACACAAGCGTCCAGCTGGATTCACTCCACCCGGCACACGTGACCCCCGCCGTCATTTACATCAACATCCGCAGCGCGCTTCCCGCTTCCGCCTCCTCCCAGCCCACCCATCTACACTGCAAGGCCAGGGCAGCCCCTCCTTTTCCAACTTTGTTCAATAATGTTCAAGTACTTGAACAGACAAACAAAAAAAAAAACACAACATTGCAAACCTGGTCAAATCACAAGTAGCCAGATTACATAAATACATGGAAAGTGACACGTACTACTCATATGCTTGTGGAAGTCATAAAACCACCCTGGATGTAGCACAGTTTGAAGTGAACAATCCAAAACTGACTCTCATTTAGGTGAATTTGAAACCACTGGACCTTCAAACCATTAAAGCCAGCAATTAAAACTGACAAACTGTCAAAGACTTCACCTTTCTTTAAAGTTCTCTCCTCCTTATTACCATAAACACATTTAACATTCGCCCATAGCTGAAATAACTCAAAGGCACAACAGATCATGTGATAGTTTAAAAGTTTTAACATGTATCATTGATTCACTAAAACCAAATTAAAATCAGGACAAATCAAGCGGTCCGGTCCAGCTGGGGGCCTGGGGGTGGACCTTCTCTCGCCAACGTTCACGCGCAAATGTTGTTTCCTCCATTTATATTTAGCAGACGGCATTTATCACCGTGAAATGACAGGCACTCAGTTCACGCGTAGATGGAATATTTAGCCGCTGAGCAGGACCATCTGTTCACGGTCACGCGGCTCTGGTCCCACAGCAGGTGTTTAACCCGAATTACTGAGGCCGTCTGGCAGGTGAAGTTGTTCTGATCGAGGTTCAAGTCTGGGTCGCCCTGCCTATCATGACCACGTTAACCCAGTTAGCTGTCATTGGAGTGTCTCACAGCAACGCTGCTCGAGACGGCACGCTCAGAAGTTTCTACCCTCAGACCTAGACTGCATGTGCTTTAGCTGTGGCCCATCCTCGTGAAGACGACGATGACGGTGGTTGATGACGGAGATCAGCAAAAATAAAGACCACGTGATGATATGAACGTACAGACTCTCTGCTTTCGCGATGATGCTGTAGATCATGATCAGCAGGTGACCGTAACTATCACTCTCTAGCAGCGAGTTGAGCCAGTGAGACGGTGTCTCTTCATGATGCCGATTATGGGCAATTGTCAACTACAACCACTTGTTAGCAATGAGGACATCTGTCATATAATAACCACTCTGAAGCAGGGAGGAGAGGCAGTGAGATGGTCTACCTTTACGGTGACAAAAATGATCATAATCCACCGTCGACCGCAATGACTGCTCACTTCCAGCGAGATGACCCGCCTCCATGATGTCAGTCACGGTAAACTTCTTATAACCTATAACTCTTTACCAATGAGGAGATGAGGAGAGCCAATAAGGTGGTCTTATCAATTATGGTGAACTGGGGACCACAGACACTCATTAGCAATGAGGATATTCATTAGATGGTCTACCTTCACGATGAAGTTGTTCATGACCAACTGGTGACCTCAATGAGGGCTTAGACGTAGTGACATTAACTATGAAGACAGTGTTCTTCGGTGGCCGGGATTCAGACTTTCATCGACCGCCTGTGACCGCATCATATCACTGAAGAACAGCGAGAACCACTGCCTGAGACAACCAACCCTCACTGACAATGCTGCAGATCGGGCTCAACTGGTGACCATAATGACCGCCGTTTAGCAGGTAGAACAGCCACAGACACGGTCCTGCCTTCACGGCGATGATGCAGATTGCAGGTACCCAGGGAGCCGACCCGGCATTAGAGCAGGTCAGCGGTGGAGCTCATCTATTGACTGAGGTCCAGAACTGGCATCCAGATGGCCTGGTCCCAGCTGATCCCGGTCACAGCTGCTATTATTTTCCCTTCCTGCTTGGAGGCTTTAGCAATTCACACAGCGAAACGGGGGCAGGGGGTGAGGATAATTGCTGCCGTGGCCCCTGGCCCATCACAAAGATGACAGTGATGACAGCAGGAGTTTTAAAAAAAAAAAAAAAAAAAAAAAAAACTCATTCGAGGACCGAAAGGAATTTGTCTCCACAACCAAAAACGTTTCAAATTCCACAACAGCGGGAAACATACGACCAGCTCCTAAGTTAAAAGAGGTGGCCGGAACGGCGCTTTGACAAACGCCGTAATTGGATCGTCGGGGGGAGCGGCACGTGTCCGGCCACCCCAGTTAGAAGGTTAATAACACCCCATTGTTCTCCCTTTTCAGACGGGGGCGATTATGTTGTGAGATCCCGACTTGGGGAATTAAAATGTGAGGTGGCGAGAGCTCACGGCCCGGCGCTCGACACAGCGTTCGGCACGATGAGCGCTTGATAAATGTGTTGCCGAAAGAGGCGCTTTACGCCGCCGCTTCCTGTCTGGGAGCCAAGCGGGGAGCTTATTAAGATGTAGTGAGCACCTTAAACATTCCCGGCACACCTGGAACTCCCCGGAAGGGGCCATTCGTCATGCACATCATCGCCCCCTCTGTCACAACTGAGTAAATGATCCCTCGTAATGAACAGCGTGGGGAAGCCGGCACCGTGTCAAGCCAACCCACGTTCTCCCCCTTCTGCTGAAACAGGCACAACCTGCAAAGTGTAGAACATCGCATTTCAGATTTCATGGGAAAAAAACCTCTTTCAAAGGGGAATGACAGAGAAAACCTCACGATAATTACATTACAGTGATTTGCACATTTATGCAACAGGGTCATTTGTAATTTAGAACAAGTACCTTGAGGACTTGAACCTGGGGGCTTCGAGTACAAGGATGCAGCTCTAACCGCTACGACATCTGCCGTCCCTCACGGGGCAACTAACCGGAATGCATTTATTTTTCACAGTTGCGCGTCATTTAAAGTCACACACCAGGCTGCAGCCATTTGGAAACACTTTACCTCCACAAACAGTCAGAATACTAAACGGAAAACGATCACCGCAGACACTACTGTTACTTCCTAATATGTAATGTTAAAATGCACATTTATTCATTTAGCTCACATTTTCCTCCAAAGCACAGAATGATTTAACAATTCACACAGCAGGGTAATTGAGGGGTTCTAAAGCCGGACGACAGTTTCGAAGGCCGCAGCTCTGACCGGGACATAACTACAGTGACGCCCATTTATTCTAAACCTGATTTAAAAACTGTATCAGACACTTATCAGGACCCCACGCTATAAACTGGAACTGATCTGTTTCGTTCAGCCGAAAGCTGGTTTGTTATCCTCAAAGCAAGAATAGTCACCAATCCCCGCTAGGGGAGTTTTACCAAGTTACTGAGGCACTCCAGAAATATGCACAATATCATTTACTTATTCACTTATCTCTTATTGTGACACTATATGTAAAGTGCATAAATGATGTGTGTGTACAGCATGCTGATGCAACCAAGTGAATTTCCCTCTGGAATTAATAGTTTCCTTCATTAATTCCTAAAAGGAGAAATACCACCAAATGCATCATGAAAAATATAAATTAATAATACAGTGAACAAAAAAAGCCAAGTAGTGAAGTGCAAAAAAGTGAAATAAGGTGATCGTTGTTGCCTTACAATGTTTGGACAATTTGCAGTGTGAAGCTACTTGCACTTTACCCATTTATACAGCAGGGTAATTTTTACTGTGTTTATTCAGGATAAGTGCTTTGATCAAGGGTTATACAGCAGAAGGCAGGATTCAAACCAGCAGACTTGGATTAAAGGGTGAGAGCTTGAACCACCCTGTCACACTGAAAACAGAGCGAGAGGCTGCAGATGTGGGTCCGTACTGGGAAACGACACAGCGGTGCCTTCAAACCATTATACACAGTCACTGCTTTATATGAATTACATAACATTATATTAAGAAGGAACATCCAGTCTGTGAAGCACATTTACTGAAGGAAGACATTACACACCAGCGCTACACACTATGGTAAAAGGACCATTTGTTCCTTGATAGTCGTAAAGCTACTGCTGACCCCCCCCCCCCCCCC
>UFQX01005284.1:344627-424051 GCA_900497675.1 Arapaima gigas | reverse complement strand
CCCCCCCCCCCCCCTTTTCACACACACACACACACACACACACACACACACACACACACACACTAATGCCACGGCTCAGCCTGAACGCAGTGGAAAGCAAAGTGGCTCCAAAATGTTTTTACTGCTCGTTTTGAATCTTAAAATGTAGCAAAGCATTTTGCACCAAATTGCGTGTTTGGAAATATCTGTGGGAGGGAAGAAGCACAGTGGATACACACGTTTAGGAGAATGACTGTGATTGTAAGGCAAAATGCTGCCATCCGCTTTGGGAGGAATATTGAGAGCGTCGATATGAATACATAATATTGGGGGGGGGCACTGATCCTGGTGCTGCATCACAGTGGATGGAGCCCACTGTGATGGTTCCCAGTCGGTGGCGCTGTGGATGTTACAGATGACCGAGGGGTGGGGTCACCAAAATATTCCGTTGTTCCGCTGAGTCAGAGAGATGAATAAATATGACCAAAATGTAAACAGCTCGACAGCCCCCCGTCCCTAACCTACGGAGTGACCTGCAGTCATCGTCCACTGTCCACAACTCCCACTTAACAGCACACTTTTGGCTGTTTTGTGGATCAATCAATGTGTTTAAATCCATTATTTAATTAAACGTATTAATTTAAACATCACGAACAGACTGGAGCCAACATGACATGCTGGCCATGTCACCATGCGGGGTTTCTGTATGAACGCAACTCTGGGACTGAAATTGGACCAAAGGCTGGACTGCGGTTTTTAGACCAAAACCAACATTTACATGGGAAGCATGAACATGAATTGATAAATTTCAGAGTAATACTGACAAATATGCAAATATATATATATATATAAAAATCATGCATTCATAGAGGTGTTTACTTCTGCTAATAAAGGCAGCTCACATATCCAGCTGTATCTCCCGTCGACAGCGACCGTCGAGCAAAACCGATAACAGGCCGTCATCAAGCCGACAGCTTCTTTAGCTCAGCCCCCCCCCCCCAAACCCTCCAGCCCGGGCTCGTTCAATCAGAGTAGGACCCGGGACCCTTGCTCCGTGCTGAGCTTAATCACGGCAACCAGTCTCAACCTTTGTTTGTCTGCAGAACCCCCCCCCCCCAATAAGCCCATTCCCAACANCGGCAACCAGTCTCAACCTTTTTTTTTCTGCAGAACCCCCCCCCCCCAATAAGCCCATTCCCAACACCCCCCCCCCCGGTCTTTAAAAATCACTTTGTGGCTTTCAATGACAATACAATACAAGCACAATCAGATGCTGAGCTCTCCTCCCAATTACTTTTACAGCCGATGGGGAGCTGAAGAATGGCAGCCTGTCGGAGGGTGTGGTGTCAGAGGAAACACAGGAGCCCAAAGGAAAGATTATTGTTCCACAAAAAAGCCAAATGTGCTTACAGGAGCTATGGGAAGGCACTTTGCACCTCAGTTGTGGCAGCTGAGCAATGGGAAGCATTTCTCTGGACTCCCTGGGTTCTGGCCCCCCAATAGCCACTTGGTGTAGACTGCAAACAAACTTGTATCTGTCAGACAGCCACACCCAGGCCCCCCAGAAGCTTCCTGATTTACTTATTCAAACAGAGTCATTTTTACTGTCTCAGCTCTGTGCAAGTACTACAGCGCGAAGAGGGATTTGAACTTAAAACCTTCACGGCGACTGCTTTAGCCAATATGGTGTCCATGTAGGCTAGAAAAGGTAAAATAACGTTTGCATTTTCACCGGTTTATCACAATCATCAGTTTTCTTCTTCTTCAGTTTACTCCAGTTTGTTGACATGCTGATCTTCTGACGGTGGTCCAACTCCCAGCACCGCCCTTGGCGTTGGTTGTAGAACCCCCCCCATCAAATTAAATCGCTGCTACAGCTGAAATTGACAGAATCCTGCTTTTTAATCTCTCCGGCTTGCAAAACGATCACGATTTTTGCACCTATTAACAACACATTTGTGTGTCATCATCAAAAGGTGTAATGCAGTTCGGGTGTCTGTGGTGAACGCGGTACGGTGGCACTGCCATCCACCCCGTTCCCCGTGCAAACATCCAATTAGAACACCGTAATGATTTCCTCGGCCCCCCGCCGACCCGAGCCGAGCCGAGCTGATTAGACTCGACATACGCACAGCATTAGCGGGGCAAAGGTCACGGTGCGAAGCGGCGTCACTGTCATCGACGTTTTATTTAGCGCCCGCCGAAATTCAATAAAGCAGTGGCTCCGGACCCGGGTTCAGACCTCATCAGCAGAGAGCAGAGGACAGCTGATGCAATTTGTTACCTGGCACGCCGGCGTACGGGGGGGACAGGATCGACGGCGGTCGAGAAACAACCGGCCCTCGCTTCCCTTCGTGGGCTTTGAGGAAAGGGGTGCGGAAGGGTTTCACACTTGCTGCGTTTTATCGTGTGCGAGACGTGCAGCAGCGGTGTGAGCGCAGACACTCCTCTGTTGCCTCCTGTACCGCTTCCCCAAACGGTCCGCTTCTATCACAGCACGATGCTCTCTCCAGCACTTTGTGCATTTTAAGTCCTGCTAACTGCTTATTTTTTAATTTACTTGTGAAAAGATAAAACCCCTCTGGTGTGCTGGCTCCGACAGCAAGAAATAGCAAATCAGAATAAGGTTTGTTCACCGCGTACATTTGCAGGTTTTAGGAAACCGTCTCGGTCCTATGGCACAAGATGGATTCAGCATCACAGTTCACACGCTGCACATTTGCGCAATATATAGCAGCACATAAGGATACAAACATGACCATTATCCATTTGCTAAAAGTTCAGTTCGTGCAATGAATATATCCCGTCTTCACCCGCTGAGCCCGTAGAGGCCTGTAAGTTGCACACGTACAAATAGGAACAGTTTGTTAAAAGTTAAAAGTTTGCTTTTACTGAGATTTAAAAGTGACTCAGGAGTTGCAAACAAGACGAGCAAATATAATTATATTTATTATTATTGTTGTTGTTGTTGTAGTTATTATTTTCCCATTGTAACTACTTAGCTTTTAGCTGCGTAGGTGAATGTTTGGTGAAAAGTTCTGAACCACAAGACACACCGTGCCCCCGCAACACAGAGAAGTTACTCCACGCAAATAATCGGACACGTTGTTCATCTTAAATAGCACACAACGCTTGTAGTACATTGTGTCTGAAGATGGTTTACAGAACAAAATGCTCAACTTACCTGGAGGTAAGAAGGCAGCCTGAGCCCTGTGATGAGGCGGCAGGGAGGGGATGATGGGAATTGGAGTCCTTTAAATCCCACCGGGTGAATCCAGCTGCAACGTGGGTCAGGGAAGCAGACAAGCCTCTGTCATTGTTCTTATTTTAAATATAAAAAATATGAGAACTAAAGGAGCCTTGTAGAATACTGATCACATTAATTTCACCGTAGTGCTGCACTTAATGGAAGATGAATAACTGTCAAGGAAGAGGAGCGCTGAAAAGGGCAGAGGGCAAGAGGACTGTGCCTAAGAATGCTGTTAGACAATTAGTTAAAACTTTCAGAGTCTCTATATGAATATATTTAGGGACATCGCCACCTCGTGAGCACGGCCAGTCTTGTGACGTCCGTATGTGTTTCGGCAAGCCAGAGCTTTAGCGGCACCAGGAAACAGCGAGCAGGAAAAAATCTCCCACAAAAGTGTGTTTATTAATAATTCAACAGGCAAAGTTGCCCGGAGAAAATAATGTTATTTTTCATATCCCGCACATCTCTCTTCCTGGCGGTGAAATAAGCACGGCTCATCTTCCGCTGTCATCTGTGTGACGGCACGGGCCGTGCGGGTTCCTCGGCACCGTAATCCCCAACCCGCTCTTACATCTCCGGCTCAAACACGGGTTCGATCACTTGCGGCTTATCGACGTGAGCAGAAGCACCCCGATTGAGGCTCGATCTGTTTCTGCGGAAACCTCTGAGAGGGCAGGGCGAAGGAGGCCCGAGCGCGGGGTCCTCGTTGTGAGCCGGGCCAATTTCAGTGAATGATTGCTATTGATTCGCCTCCTCCAGAAGAAAGTCGAAGAGCACACGCCGCCTGACAGTCGTTGGCAGGGAGGCGTGATAGCCCTGCATCTGAAAGCAACGCGGTGAGTTTTCAACACGTGAGGCCCGGACAACTCCAAGACGTTGTCCAAAGGAAGCCTGCTCCTGTTGATCTGTGATTTTTGGGGATGTCTGAACGTTCACCAGTGTAGGAGGCAGTAATTCCATCTTACTCTCTGAGGACTCAGGCTTGAATCCCCCCTCCTGCTGTTATACCCTTGATCAAGGGATTTACCCTGAACTTATACAGTAAAAATGATTCCGCTGCACTGATGGGTAAATCAGCGTAAGTAGTTTAGTGTGAAAACTTCATTGTGGACGGCATTTAGGAGACAGGTGTCAGAAACGCGATAGTTAATAATAGTAAGCTTTTTCCACCATAGCACTTGCCGTGATGCTTTTCTGCAAGTGTGGGAATGGAACGGGAGCGGAATGATGTGCAATGTGGGTAATGTCGATAGCAGAAGACGGTAAAGTTATAAGAATGCTCAGGTGTCACCTGCGGAGCTCCTCTAATAAGCACCTCCCGCCAGAGGAGCATCGAGGAACACGGTCTGGTCTGGATGGAAATGCCATTGTGAGACTTCTGAAATTCCGCTGGCTTTTTCAGCGTTTAAAGAGGATCCCCCCTTCTAAAGGAAGAGGCTCTCAAGGAGCTCCAGGGCCGGTCTGTGGCACAATCGCCGGCCGCGAGCAACGCCCGACAATCACGGCGGTGGCGGGAAACCCCGCGGCAGTGATTCACGGGCCACCTGCAGCAGTGAAGCAGCGTGATTGATGAGAATATGTCACCTGTGCGCGTCGAGCCCCGTCATTCTCACTGCGAAAGGCTTCCCGGGGTTCTACAAACGCTCCGTGCCCCACACCGAAACGTCGCACCGCACAACGGCTCATCCGTCCTTTACGCACCAAGGCCTCTACGTTTTTAACTTCCCCTTGGATGGAGATTTATGTCTTTTTTAGTAACATGTCTCTGCTACAGGCAGCAGAGTATATTCATTTTCCCGTAGATCTGTGTTGTTTCGCACCTTCCTTTCTAGTTGTTCTCTATGCAAATGATGCTGTTTAATGCCGGCTTCACATCCGTCATAATTAATGTTCAGCGTGAGAAAATAATGGAAAGCGTTGGTGTGGAGAGTGTGGAGAAGACGGCGGCGTGATGGTTAGAGCCGTTGTCTCGAACTCAAAAGACCTTGAGCAAGCCTACTTAACCCGGACCAGGTGTCAGAGGATCCAAAGCCAGTGTAGATGCGACCCAGTACAGACCGAACATGCGATTTTAACGTGTGGTGTACTGACGCTGTAATACTGCAAAATAAACTTCATAATAGCCTTCGGTAGAAGGCATTTATTTATCCCATCTTTCCATCTTTGCCTACAATCACCACAAAAAAATTCCAGGATTTTCCGCAATTTCCAACATTTTTGATACCGCCTGCTACCTTTTTTACAACTTTGTTGTGAAAAAATCATTTATTAAATCGTATAATAAAATTATATGTAAAATCATTTTTTTCCACCCATATGTCTTTTTGTTCGGATAAAACTGGACTCAACCTGGAACTTTGAAGATGAATCCTGTACCTGTAATACAGAATAAACTCTGGGCTCAGTCTGACACAAGTCGTGTTATGGTTTGAGTTATTGGTGTTGGATGAACTCCTGAAGACCTCTGTTTATGAGCAAAAAACTATATTTACTTCTATATGAAAGAAAACCTATGGCATACTGAGGGTTACAACGTGAACAAAAACCCTGGTGGGGCTGATGAATGCAACCTAAATTAAATCTGATGGTTAAACCGTAGCTGGTTTATAAGGACAATACATAAAATAGAATTCTAATAAAAATGGGGAGGCAACTATTTTTGTTTTATTATATTCCTACAGATTTCACCAATGGAACCGGTGAATGTGGCTCGGCACTTAAAAATGCACTTCCTGAGCGGGCAGCAGGTGGCGCAGTTGTTAGAGAAGTGTACGGGTCCTGATGTAGTGCCCTGGATCGAGGCAGAGTAAAAATTACCCAGCTGTGTAGTTGGATAAATCAGGGTAAATCCTTCTTAACCCTGGAGAAGCAGGAAATGGTCAGAAAAAGAGACTGAGACCAATTAAAATCAGAGTATTTTGTCAAGGATGCACATTTATTTGCTTTTTAAATATTCTTTAGGGGTGCTTTTGCGTGCTTTTGATAGAAATTATCCTTGTTAAATAAAAAGTATAAAATGATTTTTGAATGGATTGGTTTCTCCACATGACTGAGTACAAAGTTGTGTGCGGTGAACAGTGTTCACGTGAAACCGCGGTACATTTCAGCACCGGAGTGAAAAAGAGAACAAATAAGGAAAACAGAAAGAAACAAGAGGAGAGATTGGCATGAATCCCGCGAAGCGGCCGGAACGGACAGGAGACCCGTCTTGTTAGCCCCGGTGGAAGGATGCTGCGGAGCAGGCTGGGGGGCGCCTCCGCGGACTCCGTCACGGACTCGCCTGCTGTTTATTTTTGGCTGGACTGAAGCTGGGCCTCCTGCACAGGACAGCAGCTCTACCCCTGCAGGGCTTTCTGTCTCAGCCAGGAGAGCCGTCAGGGAAAGGAGAGCGAGGAAAGCAATGGAAAAATCACAGGAACGTGAGATGCTCATCACACAGGCGGGATGTGCGGCTGCCGTCAGTCACGTGTGTGAAGTGTACATCAGGCTGAAGCACGGAGCTTGGTGCCGCACGGGCTTGAGAGGGAAGATTCATAATCCAGAGGCAGCAAAGCGGAGCAGCAGCAGCGGCCTGTAAATGATCAGCAAGTGGAGCAGAGACTGAGAGTTTCCCTGCTTCTTCACGTAACGTCGTCTCCAACGTTAGTTTCCCAGTGAGCAGATCAAAATGCAGATTGAGATGTGGAATGGAATGCAGAACATGTGTATAATCGTCCATGTTACAAACAAAATATGTCAAAACCTCTCAGGTTCCACTGGATGGATGGATGGATGGATGGATGGATGCAGGTGGTCAGGTGAATGGATGGATGGAAGGTTGAATGGACAGACGGATGGATGGACGATGTATGCAGGTGGTTGGATGAATGAATAGATGGTGGGTAGATGGGTAACGGATGTACGGATGTTGGGGTTTGAATGGATGGACAGATTTATGGAGGGATGGATGGATGGATGGAAGAATAATGGTTGCAGGTGATGTGTTGACTGAATGGATGGGCAGAGGAATGGATGTGTAGATAGGTGACGGATGGATGGAGAGGTGGGCAGATGGATGGATGGATGGATGGCTGGACAGAGGAATGGGTGGGTAGATGAATGATGGATGGATGGATGGATGGATGGATGGACGAAAACTTTCTTGAGCCTGAACGACCCATCACAGCTGAACAGCAGCAGACGCGCAACACTGCAGCCACGCTGTCTGCCGGGTTCTGGATGTTAACAGGGACAGGGACGGACGACCGGTCGTGTTTCGCGAGGCTGGATGTGTCAGTGCACCACTGTACGATTCGGCGCCTTGAGCGCCATCATTCATGCAGCGATTCGGTCCCGTTTGAGCGCAGCTTTATGCGCCGCGGCAGTCAGAACTGCTTTGCTCTAATTGACTTAGCGGCGTCACCGTGTTGACGGAGCACATAGTCAACAGGGATGTCAAACAGTCAGATTAAATCGTGTCGTGCTGTTGCTCCCATTACGCACGACTCCTGTTTGCAAGAATTGAGGGTGAGCTCATCCTTTCGAAATGTGGCTATTTGAATATGATTTACATAGATTTACATGCAAATTGCATATGCGGATTTTTGTCTGTAAATAAATTACTTGTAATTTTTCAGGGGGGAAACAATCTAAATATTGGGAAACTTCATATTTTAAGCTGTTCTGCAGGTGTCCAAATTAAAACAGGCTTCATTTACGGGAAATATTAATAAACCTCATATTAATAAACAGCTGCATTCACTAATAGCCATTCTTTCATTTCCCAAGCAATAATAAATGATTAAAAGATTTCTAATGTCTACTTTTTTTACATTTCACGCGCACATTATTTGATGTCGTGTGCTTTTCGCCTTTTTTTTTGTTTTTCGAAGCGAACAAGGGCCTTGTCTCCACTTTATTACTACAAAGAAAAATTAATTACTTTTCCCAGAGCAGAACTGGTGGAGCTGAGGCTCCGGCTCTCAAGCTCCTCGGTCCCCTCCCATCATGCACTGGGATCCACAGACCTCTGGGGGGGCCCTGTGCACCCGGGTGTTAGTACAGCCAACTGACCACTGGCTGCTGGTCACCTGGGGACATCCAAACTTCACGTGGGGCAACCTGGGGGGGGGGGTTGAAGCCTCACCAGTAAACGTCGGCACCTGGACAGTCGAATCAAATTATATTGTGCTTCTGCATATCTGTATGTATGTGCATAATCGCACGTGTGTGTGCATGTGCATATGAATAAACATGCAAAAATATAACAAGAACAACAAGAACAAGAACAACAACAATAATAATAATATGCACGTATAGAGGTACAAAACATCTATACAAATGCCGCTAAATAAACATTATTTTACATATAAATGAATGGAGAGAAACATTATTCCTGCCACGTTTTCAAACACAGAGCTACGAGTACAATAAGGCCAGTTGTGCCGCCTCAGAGCTCCTGGGCTGATCAGACATGGCTTTGAATTCATCCCAGACTGCGTGGGTGTGCTGTATCTGCGTGGGTTCGCTCCCACAGTCCAAAGACGTGTGTTTCAAAGCAACTGATCACCATAAATGGCCCCACAGCGTGTGGCCACCCTTTGATGGACTGGACTCCTTTCCAGGGTGTACTTTCTCAGCCCATTGGTTCTGGGACAGGCTCTGGACCATCGAGACCCTGACCGGGATAAAGTAGTTAAGGATGATGGACGGATGGATGGTCCTTGTCGTGGCTGCGGCCACAAATCCATTAGTTGCACAGTACAAGTTGTCTCTCACCCTTCTCACGTGCCTATCTGTGGCCCGCATCCCCGTGTGAAGCCACCTCAGCCACCGTGTGTTCTCCTCCTTTCAAAGCCGTAAAATAACACTACAGTAGGGTGATGACTCAAGCGTGAAGGCAGCGTGGAGAAGGAAAACAACGTGGCCGCAAGGACGTGCAGGAGCTGAGAAGGAGCTGAAATCCGACACACCTTCCTTTTCATTGCTTAATAAGCTGGAGAAACACAGGGGGAAAGAGCTTTGAGCCCAAAGACCTGCTGCACACGCAGCCATCATCTGTCTGCCAAAGCTGAACGTCTGGGAGTGGGAGGAACAGAGGGAAAGCTGAAGAGCCTGAGAAGAAGGCCGGGCTGCAGAGGGGGTCTGTGGGAGAAAAAGGAAAATAGCAGGGTGTGCAGATCTCGCGGGGCCTCTGTCAGAGCGGACGCTTGAGCCGCGACGTGGGCGTTCTCGCCTTTGGCTTTCTTCAACTGTCCTCCTCCTCCTCCTTGTCCTGCCCGTCCTCCGCCGGGCTTTGACACGCTGAGACGCGCACGGCGGGGGCGGCGCTTTTTTAATTATTGCGGGTGTCCTGTGGGGGGAGCCGAGGTCGGGCTCAGCGCCGAGCCTCGTCCTGTCAACACGGCCAACGCGGTGGGTTCGAAGGTGAGGAGGCGGAGGAATCTGCACGATGAGCATCATCCAGGCACTTTTCACACGGCGGCGATACGCTTACAAAGTTTGCGGACAACGCAGTCAAAACTACCCAAAAATGTGTTTTTTACACGGATGTGATTGAACTCGCCGAAGTAATATGAACACAGAGGTGTAAACAGCAGCGGGACTATTAGACGGGACGATTAAAAGTATTTGCGATAAACGTATGGTTCTTCTCGCAGGAGGATGTGGAGATGCAAAGGCTACGTTTAAGGATATTTGAGGGTTTAATGCTCAAAAACCTTGGAGCTGCTGGTCGGAGATACACCGGGCTGCCGAGTGTGAACGTGTAGGAAAGCGGGGAGGTGGCTGGCCTACGGTGTTCACCTCAAGGGTTCATCAGCCATAGGGTCCACCGTGCCTCCTTGTACGATCACATTCCTACTTGACAGAAACCACGTCTTAGCATGTCTGCAGAAACAGAAACAAGCAGCTCCATCGTGCTGCTAAACACCTTTAGCGTCGGAAGGAACTCGATCGCTCGTCCCAAGGAACTCGCACTGTTATTGAACTTTGCACTGATTTATTTATTCATACAGTAGGGTAAATTTTACTACATCAGCTCATGGTGAGCACAGGGCCATTCAGAAGGAATCGGACGCCGTCCTGAATTTATTACTCCGCAAATAAATATCTGATAAACATGTGGTCTAAACTTTCAAGCGGCAAAATATGGAGAGAAAAAAAAGTCGAAGGCAACTTCACAGGGCGGAGCACGTTGTTCTCAGGGAATCTTTCTTATGTCAACCCCCCCGTTGCTCGGTCAAGGAATCTACAGCAGGAGGAGGGATTTGATCCAACAGCCTCCCCCTCGTAAGGTGCCGCCGCTAACCACCAGCCGGTCTCCAGCCACCCACATGGTTGACGGTTTATGCGCAGAAGACGTTTATAACACGATGAGCCAATAAGTGTGTTTGCGTGTGATCGTGTGTGTGATCCGGCACTGATCCAGCGGTGGCCGCTTCTAAAAATCAAGTGTATAATATTCTAGCTGACAGTAGATCCGACCCAGAGCCGGGTGCCGAGCAGCGGCTCCTTGGTGCGGCTGGATTAGTCAGACATAAACAGCTCTTGAGTTTATAGAGAGAGAATAAAGATTTAAGACCAAAAATATATTATTCAAATGCACCTTACGAGGGCATTCGGTTTTGGGAGAGTAAAATACGTCTGATTCCCAAAATCCCCACCTGCAGCCCGATAACCTGCCGGCACAGGAGGAGGCGGAAACGTCGTAATTCGAAATAATTCCGGCCTTTATTTGCGAACCCGCTGATCGCAGCCGTATCCCTACTGGTACATAGTAATACGATTACACCCCATATGTTGCTGCATTAAAACAGGTTTATCACAGGGGTGTAATTCAGCTGGAGCTGCAGTTCAGCAGCATCGCGAGGGAGGCGATGCTGCGGCCGCGTCAAAGGGGAGCCGCGCTTCTCCGAAGCAAAAGTGTGCGTCGCTGTAATTATTTTTTTTTTTATTTGCTCTGGAGATGCTGTTTATGGAAAACAAAGGATTAAAACGAATAGGGCTGGAGCACTGAGAAGAATAAGCGAGGCTGGGGTGTCACATTACATTCGTTGGACACGTTGCTGCCACATGGCTGAAAACGCGAGGGTTCGGCCCTAAGCTGCTTACGCCGATTTCCCGGTTTGTAGGGCATTAATTCGGGGTTAGAACCTTCCAGGGTTCTTCACTGGAAGGTAACAGCTCTAACCACTATGACCATCGGGGTGTGTGTGTGTGTGTGTGTGAGCATTTTGGTGTAACCTGAATGCTCTACATAATGAATATATATGGTTTTTGTTTAAAAATGGGTTTTGATTCGATTCGCAACTCCATTCGCACCCTCCGCCGCGCCGGGCGACGTCCGCGGGCCGCAGCCGTTGTCGCTCTCCATTCTCAGCCGCGAAGGGCAATTTCACAGGTGCTGTTAAAGTTAATTTAAGGGTGGGAACAAGAGATAAAACATAAATGCGATTCTTCTGATGCCATTATGTCTCCAACCTTTATGTCTCCTGGCCTTTTTTTCTCTTTTTTTCACGAAAGATTATTTTACTGCCATTATTTCCATTGAGAAAATACTCGCTTGAACTCCTCCTGATTGTTTGAAGGTGAAAATAATTTAAGCTACGGTAGAAAAAATATTGGTTATCTGCAGTTGGACTTAGGTGGGAAGAACTTGGGGACACAGTCATTATGTGAGCTGTGAAAAAGTCTTTGGTTAAATCCCCCCAGGCCGACGGAGAGAACCTAATGAAATACATTTCACCCGACAGCATTCGGCACATGTTTTTTTAATTTTATTCCGTTTTTTTTTTGCACACCTCTAACATGTTAAATTATTAAACCACCAACCTTCCTTCTGGCATTGAAGTGACTTGTGAAGCTAAACGCAGCATTTTCCGCCGCGGTGCCCACCCCCTGACCGCGGCGTAAACAAGCACGGGGCCGACGGGGCCGTGAACGATGCGGTGTCGACGTTTTGGGGGCAAACCGGAGGAGATCTTTATTTGTTCGGGTATTTATACACGTATGACGATGTTTCTGCCCGGTGTTTCCCTGCGGCGGGACGTCCGGCCTCATCGCACGTCCCCCACAGTTCAAACCTCTGCTTCGGCGTCTCGCTTGAGAAGGGAGTTGTTTCTCTATCGACGGTGATTCATTTCTCATTGTCTGCTTGTTTGTTCTTCATGCACAGCTTGGTTTTTTTATTTTTATTATGCAGATCCTCCTTTGTTTGGGGTGTGTTTGTCTGGGTATTTACGATGTCTCCAAAGCTTCGTGGGACTTATGGACCCTGAAGAGACCACGCTGTCGGTTAATATCACGCATATTTTGGGTAAATGATTTGCCTCAGTTTTGACCGAACGTGTGTCCGTCTTGGTGACGTACATGAAAACTCGGCTGATTTACGGACTACGAATATGAGAGATTAAGAGTGATAAGGAATTTAATATTTGCAAGTTTTGTGTGTATTTTCTTGGGCTTTATGAAGAAAGTAGGAGAAGTTTGCTCTGCCGGATGAAATCACCCCGCTGTATGAATGCCGTCCGTGTTGATCCGCCTGTTCGGACAGCAGGGTCATTTTTACTGTACCAGCTGAGAGGATAGGGGTCACATCAGGGCACGCAGTCACAGTCCTAACCACCACGCCCCCTGCTGCCCTGTGACGTGCCGGGTGATGGAAAAACAGGCCCTAGAACTCAAACACGTGGAGAACATGCTGCCTTGTTTTCACAGGTACGAAATGCCAAGCTGCTCCTTTCATACATCCGCAGTGATCAGAAGGTTGTTGGTTTTGAACCCCTGCTGCAGCAGCCTTGAACCTGACAGTTTTCCTGGACTGATGAACATTTACAGTCGTGTTCATCACTCTGAGTAGCTTAGTGTACAAACCTCACATTGTAACTTAACTTTGACTATAACAGCAGTGACAGTAATAATAATAATAATAATAATAATAATAATAATAATAATAATAGCGCACACAAGGTGGAGTGTTTGCCTCCTGTGTCACCCTGCTGTGAAGGGATCTGCTTTGCCAGATTTCTACAGACGGTCATTTGGTTTTTCACAGCCGGTTTGTTGTCACTCGCCGGGTCCCTGTCAGCAAGGCGCCGCACCAATGATGAAAGGCGGAGGCCGGGGGGGAGGGGGGGCTTCCTTTGTGTTTATTTTTGGTGTATTTTTTCACAGAGGCGATCACACGTCCTGCCCTGCGGCGCAGCGGGACCCGCGGGGAGCGGGGTTGTTCGCTCTCGGCAAACAGCAACCTGAAGTTCACACTTCACCGCGGCGTGCAGCCGGGCAGGGGGAGGTGATGGGGGGGCCGTTGGACGTAACCCGTGTCCTGAAGGCAGCAGCCTGCTTGTCACTCTCATGAGGGGCTCAGATTTGAAAACTCTCCCCTTCTCAGTTTCAGCTCAGTGATTTGACTCAGTGAACCCCCTCTGTCTCTCAGAGCTGCTGAATCCTTCCCAGCATTCAAGGGTCTCAAAAAATGTCTTTTAACCGCAGCATTGTCACACCCCAAAGGGGACAGTAGTCTGCGGTGACATTTCAGGGACCAGAACTGTGAAAAATGTACCGTGAGACGAAATGGCTGTAAATCCAGGTACCAGTAGGTCATGTGGGGGTGGCGGTTCTTCACAGTCTGGACCCAAGTCAGAACGTAATCCCTGTTGGGATATAAAACCACGGGGGGGGTCTAGGGTCAAACTGATGGATGGCGCTTCCTTCTCCACAGGTGGGTATCTAGTCTCTCTTCTCAGGTAAAGTAGTGGACCTTCATCTCCCTCTTGCCCCTCTTCTCCACAGGTCCACTGGGACTGAGAAGGTCTAGTAAAGTGAGGATGGGGGGTCACATGGGTTCCCTCAGTTTATGATCCGCCTTCACACTGATCTGGTGTTGGTGGCGCTGCCGCTGCTGCTGTATACTGTAAAAAAATACTTTACCGGAATTTATTAAAGTTGAGCAAAAACCATCACACGACCCAGGAGGTGTAACATGAGTACAAACCCGGTTGCGGTTGGGTTCTGTCCCCTGAGTTGTACACGGTCTGTGTTCTGGTAAAAATCCATTTCTGTTTTCTGGGAGCCGAAAGATTTAAGTGTATTTGTCACATAACAGGATTGAGGTGCTACACCGGTGCCGGCAGACAAGTGCGAAAAGAGCCAAAGCGCTTCAGAAAGGAGTGCGGGTGATGGCGCCCCACGCTGGCCACACATTGCAGGTAGGGGGGGCTCAGAGCACCGGGGAATAAAATTCTTCCCGTGTCAGACTCCATAAGGAAGGATGCAAATGGCTGTTGTCACATGCTCCCGGGGGGCCTTTCAGCTGCTGGGGGGGGGGGTGTTGATGCGGGTCTCTGAGAAGCGAATCACACCGGCTTTCAGCTCTGAGCAGCAGTGGATCTTCTTGTTCAGCTGTAGTCCAAAGGCGTTCCTGAATTAGAACGTATGTTTACACATCGGCCTCTCGGAGTAAATTCTCCAATGGAGACCTTTTCCCAGCGAAACAAACGTTTCCTCGTTGCAACTGTCTATTTCCCAAATTTTCTCACTGTTAGGAACGGGCGCAACCCGGGCCCTCCCTCCGAAGCCTGAGGTGGCAGCGAAAGACGGGGTTGGCTGTAGGACCGTCAGGCCCCCACTGGCCTCCAAGGGGTCGACAGCCTGCTGCTCTTCCTCAGCGTCAGTCGCCGGCCGCAGGACGGGGGGGCCTTTGTTCATGTCCGTCGGGTGAATCGGTGGCCAAATCGCCGGCAGTTTTTTTTTTCTTTAAATTTCCAGTCATTTTAAATTGTTTCACTTTTCATGTAGTTAAAATCTAATAAAAACATTGCGATAAACTCCTTTTATGGAATTTATCGGTGCAGCATCTGAGAGTTTGACGGAGGTAACAAGTGGAAATGGGGGGACGTCTGCATTAAGCTTTTTTTTATTGTGACTTAGTGGTATAAGTGATTTTGAATTTAAGAACAAATTGGAATTCTGGTCCCAGTCGTGTTTGTAAGATGACAAGATGTTAAATTTTATTGACCCGTATTGACAGCAGACACATGCGGAACATATTTCGGTGCTGCTTAAAATGTTAGTAAGAAGAAATGTTGGTTCAAATTGGCTCCTACACAAAATACTCCTTCGTTCTTCCTTCCTTATAATATCCTCACATTGTCTGCATAATTTCATACTGCTGCCTGAATGGTGCGGTTTGGAGCTCCGGTTTAAACCCCTCGACACGCCGCACAGCCGGGTCCAAGTTCATCGCGTCCGTCGCTTGGCTCGTATTTGGCTCATACTTCTTCCAGGGTCCCGATCCCTCTCGGTAACACCGGCTTATTCAGATGAAGAACCTCGCTGTCGTTCACAGTCGTGCCGGCCAAGACGGAAAACGCCGGAAAACATACGTCTGGTGAAAGAGACCAACAGCAGAGACGTGGAAAGTGTGTCCTAGTGACGCTGCGGTGATTTTGCTTTTCGCTCGTAATGTTCTGATTTAATTTGGCCAATTGGAATGCAGACTGGGAAGAATATATTTAAATTATGATTGACGGAAAACGAGCCAATATTAAATTAGAAACAAGAGAATATTAAATCTAACACTGTATCCGTTTTATCACACGCGTTTTAATTTGTCTTTTTACAAACTTGCACGGCCACTTAAAGGAATTACGATTGAGCTCATTAAAAGTGGACCCGGCGTTATAAAATTATTTGTTGGATTATGAATAAGTTGCTGAGACAAGAAGCCATTATGCTGGGAGGATGGAGTGTTGCATCACGCGGCGGTTTCCCGGCGAGAGCAACCAGCGGGGGTTCGTTCCGCTGCTCTGTCAGATGACGCCCACGACGCCGCCCCAGAATGCACTGCTTCCGCTGGCACGGGAGGCGGCGCGGGGGCTCCGAGCGTACGGCCCGTCGGCAGATCCGGCGCAGGAGAACGTTTGGATCCCGAACGCCGACGCGAGTTGCATTTCAGCTGCCAAAGTGTGTCAAGACTAACACCAGGGTTCTGGCTGGAGAAGATGGTCAAGGGGTCCGAACCCTGATAGGTAAAATCCAATAGTGGTGGTGGTGACCCCCAAGAGCCGGGGTCCAGCATCAACAGGGTGTTGGTTCTCGGTTTTGTCCCCGATGTGCTGGAATGAGCTCCCTGTGTCCCTCGGAGCTGCTGAGACCCTCCAAGAGCAGTTTCTCTCCTGTCCTCCTCAAAGCTACATAAATGAGTCCAGCATCTCCTGTGATCATCTGTGTATTTGCCGCCTGAATGTCACTTCCGTAGGGATGTGAACCAGCAACTTGGTGGTGTGAGACACACAAGCTGTGTTCTCATCATCTCATCTTTGCTGCTTTTTGTGGATTCGCAGTTGAACGTCACTTTGGAGAAAAGCCTCTGCTGAAACAACAGATGTGGATTTAACTGCAAACGTGTGCAGCTGCGCCGAACCTCCGCGTCCAAAAGGGCCACCGTCCCCAAACCGCGACCCCAGCAGGCGTCACCTGTCACCGTCCCGGGTTTTCCTCATCTGCCCGTCATTCAAAAACACACTCAGATATGAGCCTCTGACTTATTCTGCAGCAATTTGACTCTGTCGCTCTCTGACAAGGCCAGATAAATATTTGTTTGCATTTTTTTTTTTTGCACAGGAGCCCTTTGAGGTGACAAGGCGGGACACCCAGAGGAGCCGTGACTGACAGGTGGGTTTGTTTAGGATGATGGAGAAGGGCGACAGGTCACACGGGGTCCGCTTCTGCAATGTGGGAAAGGATGCCTCCCGGAGCTGATCTCCGCCCCCAATTTACCCCCCCCCCCCCAATTGAGCAGCCCCCCACAGAGAGGTTCTGTTCTGCTGTATGGCGTTGCTCTAATGGAAAGACCCCATGCTGTGATTTGTCAGTTTGGTAAACTTGATAAATATTCATGAGCCTCGAGGCACCAAAGCCAGTAGTTCATCTGAAAGGTGGTGGGAGGAGTCAGTATGGGAGGTTATAATGGACCTCAGTCATTTATTAGATGGTTCTTCTGAAGTCAAATAGAGCTCAGACTACACAGAAGATGGGCTCAGAGAGGTGGGTTTTGTTTACTAAGTTCAAATTATTAGAAAACACTTAAAGGTGTCCCGTGTTTTTCAGTATTGTTTACATCACCTCCCTTCCAGAGAACGACAGCAGCATATTGACTAGAGGACCCCCCCCCCTCCCCGAATCAGGGCAAGGGGCTCAGCACCCCAGCCTCACATTGTCAGTCACCTTTGAGAAAGGTGTGAGATACACAGCAGCGGTGTGTTCTGTACAGGGTAATGCTGCGTTTTCCCGTGGGGGGGGGCGATCTTCATTGGCAGATTGACGCCATGATGACGGGTGTCTGTCTTCATTCCCCCCCCCGCTGTCGTTTAGCAGATGCCGTTTCTGTGTTCCGTTCCTTCGGAAACCTGCAATCGAATCTCGGTTAGACACGAGCAGCCAGACCCCCGACTGCCAGGCGGGGCTCCGGATTTCCCACGCCGGGCGTCGCAGGGAGGCGCAGACAGCCGTTCAGTCATCCGGCATCCTGACTGAACGGAAAAAATGAGTTGGACGCGACTCAGATGAGGAGGGACATTCGCGGAGCGGCGGGGAAATAGAATAAATTACGTGTCACGGGATGGAAACTGAGATGAGAACTTAAACGTTCCAGGAGACCAGAGAGGGATGTTGACTAGGGCACCGGCAGGGGGTGGGGGTCAAAAGTCAGCACTGTGCTCCTCTGGCAGATCTCAGATCGGTTATTTATCGTTCTGAGACTTTCGCTCGTTTCCAAAATTTATTTCAAAGACAAATTTTAAATGTCTGAGATACTAAGTTGCCCTTTTGGGAATTTAGTGAACAGGAGCCTCACTTGGGGTGAGTAGTGCCCCTGTGCCGAAGGAACAAACAAACAGGCAAACAGAAAGGAAGAAATAACTCCTTTCTCGTCCCGCTTTTCCCTGTGGGTGGGAACTTCCCTCCCGTTACACCCCTGGGAGTCTGAGGGGGCAGTGGAGTATTTTGTCTGGACTGCGTGTGAAAAACACACCACAGTAGAATAGAATGTAAAGAATACAGACTAACAGTCATGGAATGAAATTTAAAAATGAACAAAAAATGAAAGAGAAGTTTATTAACTGCTAAGCTGCTAGTGGAGTTTTTAGTGAACTTACCATTCTGGAATATTCTTCCAGCTCTAACCCCCCCCCCCCCGAAATTGTTGAGGGGAAAGACGCCGAGGCGCCCCAGACGTCTCGAACGTCAGCGGTCGTCCCCTCTCCTGACTGTGCATCACTGGGAAGGAGGTGAGACAAACGGAGGACAGCGACCGCGGCGCTGAAAAAAAGAAAGAGCAGGAGAGCAAATATGAACATGATCGATATCGACATCGTGTCGCCGCCGGCAACCGTCACTGCCTTGGGTGTGTTTTTGTCACCCCGGCCACATCCTCCGCCGCTGGTCGGCGAACAAACTGACTTCAAAACACGAACCCGAGTCGCATGACCTCTGTGACCCTGGAGAAGTCGTACCGGAGAGGTTGGGGGGACAGTCACATCTCCTCCGCATCAAGGCTTCCTCGTCCCTCAGGTGGTCCTAAATAGAACGGAGCGGGGGAGGTTTGGAACAGGTGCTAATTGTCTTCTCTGGCCACAGGGTCTGTCGGAGTCCATGTAGCGCCCCCCCGCTGAGCCCCCAATTAGCGGGAGAACAGGAGGCTGTACTGCGGCGAGGCCGGGGTGGGGTGGCTCCCAACAAAGGAGGAAGGAGCCCTAATTGGTGTTTGACGGTGCAGAGGTCACGGCGCCAGGTGAACGGGGACAGGGGGGCAGACAGGTGGGAAGGGGGGGAGGGTCATGTTCGAGGGGGAGCGGAAAGCCAGGAGAGGGGACACCAACACACGATGGACAGAACCCAGCCCTTATTAAAATGCCGCACACAACGCGCATCACCTCATATTTTGTTTATAAATTTGAACAAACAAGGAAATAATAATTGTTGAACGGAGTAAAAAAGGGGGCTTTGGATAATTTCCCTCCGGATTCTAAACTAATATGCAAAAAAATGGTGGGAAGTGGGCAGCTTCCCTGTAAAAGCAGCGGCGCGCCGGTGGAAGCCCACGAGGCGGCTTTCATTATTATGTGAACATATTTTGCTCCTTATCTTTGGAGAAGAAGCAATTATTTGGCCGCACTTCAGGGCACGAGCCCATCCCAGTGATGAAAACACACACACACACACACACACACACACACACACACACACACACACACAGGTCGCACAGGAGCCTCTGAGGGGTTTGTCTGGGTGACATTTTCCAAGCGCATGAAAATACTTTGTATGTTATTTCTTTATTAAATATTTAAATTATTTATATGGGGGGGACATTGTGGCCTCACAGCACCACCGCTGGTCTGGTGTGGGTTCGAGACCACAACACTCTGGAGAGTTTGCATGTTCCCACTGTGTCTATGTGGGTTTTGTGTGGCTGCTCTGGTTTCCTCCCACAGTCCAGACACACGTGTTTCACGTTTATTGGGCACTCCACATTGTTTTTAGTGTGTGCCGTGACTGTGGGCAGCCACCCGGCTCCAGACCCCCTCACCGGGATTAACAACAATAGATGGAAGAATCAAAATGATTTTTCTCTCATCTCTCATCTCTCCCAAAGTGTTTTCTGTTACAATTTACTCTTCAGCCCAATTTACTAAAACTCGTCCGGAAAAATGTGTTACTAAGGAGGGACTGGAACCTGCAACCTCATGGTCAGGTGTTTAGTGGGAATGAAAAGTAAAATAAATAATGACACATTTATTTATAGCACACGGTATAATATCAACCTGATCGCGTTAATTTATCCGACTCCTTTGTCCAAAGTTACTTACAGTGTGAGGCAACTTACACTGATTTTCAAACAGCAGGGTGAGTTTTACCATCTTTGCCATATTGGTTCAAATGCTGCAGCTGGCAGGGGTACCTGCTGACCTGCGTCGATCCTCTGACCCGACGCCCTCGTGGTTCCCAGCTCCCCGCCTGTACATGTGTTCAAGGTCCCCTGCACCCGCACGCGCGTGTTCAGCAGACGTCTGAGCAGACGTTGTGTGTTCCCAGCATCCCGCTCTCCGCCGCGGCGTCTTCTCCCGCTTCGCCCCGACCCCCGGGGCCTGACCCTAACGTGTCCGACCACCTCTGCGTCCGGCACTCGGACAGGTGACTAACCGCGGGGAAAACAAGGGGCAGGCGGGGGTCCGAGTCCCGTCTCCGGACAAGACGCGACTGAAGGAGCTGCAGGACCTCTAGACTTTTCTGCATATCATTTAACTGCGTCCTGCTGATAATTTTACATAAAAGGTGCCAAATAAAACACAGTAACAGTCCACTTTCCTACCACTGTTTTTCTTTATTATTATTATTTGTGCCATGGTGCTGATATCCAGGCCGCCTCCGGAGCGCTGATATTACTTTCTTTCGCCGCGGGGTTCATTACATGCGTGGCGGCGGCGGCGGCGGCGCAGGATATTGAGCCGTGCGGCAGCTGCACAACCCGCAGGTCTCGACTCAGGCGATTTGCGGGGGGTTTCAGCCGCACGTTCCACGGCTGTTCACTTAAGCAGGAAAAGGTAGCGGAGGATTTTGAAACGCGCCGGCCGTAAAAACAGGGAATTATTGCTCCGCATTTGGGTGAACGCCTTTCTGTGACACCGCGAGCTCACGTGGCTCCAGGTGGATTTCCAGGCCTCTGCGGTAAGTTCCGGGGACTGGGAGACCGGGGCTGAAACCCCCCGCCTACCGGTCGGAGGGAGATGTTCGTGTGACGCTGTCCTACAAACCCTGTGAAAATGAAGAAAGGGTCAGTTATGCTGAACACCCCCTCACCCATCCTGAGCCAACAGGGGACGTTTATTAAAGGCATAAACAAAAACTTGGGAAAAGATGTATTATCACTGTTATTCTAACATCTGGTCAACAGTTTGCTACAACATGATAAAATGTTACTGATTTATACATAAAACTTCTTCAGCAGCCTGACCAATGGTACAATAGCTGGACCTCGAACCAGCAACCTTCGGTGTCCTGAACACGTCTCTCGACACCTGTCACCGTCGTCGCTGTCTGCAAACTGCATATGAAATATTACTGGTCAACAGCTGCTCGCTCCATCCACGTACAGAAGCACATCAAGCCATTTTAGAGGCACCAAAGCAGTTCCTCCCCTACAGAACCAACAACCTGTCGGGTCAAAGGTTCTCATCCCCAAGCGCTGCTCCCATACGTGGATTTTGTTTTAATAATTTATACCAGAAAGACGGATTCTCCTTTAAGGGCCCAGGTCTGCGTTCACTAATGCTCACTTTAGTGGCCAGTCATACATACGTCACTTTATCGCTGAACCTCACGACTCGGGATGAAGCTGCACCGCCTGCCGACCTTCACCTGTTTCTAAATCTCGTTTTTAGCGTTTATTTGAACAAATGTGCGCTAAAATCGCTAAACGTTGCCATTTTTCACCTATTCAACACCCGTCGCAGGACCCCATGTGAGGGGGTCGTGTCCCTGAATCGTACTGTTAGCAACAGCTCCAGGCACCGGTCCTGAGTGCCACCGGCCCCCCGGGGACCAAGGCTGGTTCTGGCTGAGGGGAACGCGGGCAGCGGGAAGAGGAAGGTCTGTCTGCAGGCAGATGATAATGGTGATGATGATGATGATGGTGATGATGATGGTGGTGATGATGACCCAGTTGCCACGGGGGGGTGGTGATGCAGCTGCGGGCTGAATAAACCTCCACAGGGGTCCTGAGGAGCTGGTTTGCCATCTGCACCGTTGCCATGGAGACAAACGCAGACCCTGTGGCCCCGGTGCCGCACGAAGGCACGTGAACACATGTACACGTGGACAAGCACGCGGAGACAGAGGCCTGTAGTCTCACACACACACACACACACACACACACACACAAGACAGGGGGGTCAATAAGTTTGATTTGTCCGTCTCTGTAATCTCACTAATAAAGAGTTGAAATTCACCGGGGGGGGCGAAGCTGTGTAACGCAGGTCACTCTCACACGTCTGGCTTCTAGAAGCTTCTAGAAACACAGGGTTGACCCACCAGCGTCGCGTTCATCCGCCAGAAAAGCGACCGTTTCGTCACAGAGAACCGCGACCCAGGAACAGCTTCTCTCAGTGCGCTGTTCTCGGTTCGGTTCTGCACTGTTTCTAATCGGACACGGGAACCCCGAGCGAAGAAGTGAAATGAAAGTCCTTCCACGGCCGAAACGTTAGAAAATCTGATTAAATCCACTTACTGCCCGCAGCGCGTCTCACCGTACGTCCACCTCTCTCGATCCTCTAAAGACCCAACCGGCCAAAAGTCCTGATCCGGTCAACGACTTAACAGCCTCTTACCGCTGCGATCTTCACTCAAACTGCCGTCCGCGCAGGCGGCCGGAGGACCGAACGCCTTTTACCGCCGACGGATGCGTAGCTGTGAGCCGGTGCGGCTGCTCCTGCAGTAGAAAAAACTCCGCGTTCTCATCGTTTCATCGTCTCTCCTTATTTTGCTGTTTTTTATACTGAATTTTTAATACTTACATACTTGGGTCTGTGAGCACATTGTTTCCTGCGCTGGGTCTCTGCACTGCTGCACCGTGTGGTTGCGCGTTCCAAACCCTACTGACCCTGAACTCCCCCCCGTGCCCCCGACCGCTCAAGACTGACATTTCACATTTAAACATGATGCTTCCATAGAGTGTCTCCAGCTGCTCCACCTTCGATGGGGGAAACCCTCTGAACCAAACACCAGACGGTGTGGAGGGGGGGGGGGTCCAGGTGCCATCCACTGGTGGCATCACGCCCAGCGTCCGTGCCAACCGTCCCCTCGCCGCTCTCAGGGACGCAAACCGAAAAACACCTGCGTGGCGGCAAAGCGAAGCTGGCCGCAGCCCGGAACAGCCGGGGCCCGTGGGAAGACCCGGCGCCCCGCTGGTGCCGGTCCAACAGGTTTTGGACTCGATCTCATCGTCAAGTGTCACAAACGGCTGAGTCGGCGTGCAGCCGCGGTCACCCGTGTTCCAGCACCGGCCAAATCTCAGCCAACACTCAGATGTTTGTACGTCTGTTTCTGAAAAAACAAACCAGTATAAACATGCGGTGGATGTTTACCCAGAATCCCAAGCTCTACGCCCCCCCACTGTAGTACTCAAGGGACTTGAGCCAGAAATTACCCTGCTGTATAAACGGGTAAGTCACTGTAAAGCTGGAGGTTTAGCACAGCAAGTGTCCTTGAATAACAGGGTCACAAATAACAGTATAGGGGGATAATCGGTGGTTCTGTGGTAAAAAATAAGATTTTCTGTAATAAAATGTGGACTTTAGCACCGTGTGAAATCACGAGGGAACAGGTGGCGTTGCGGTTACAGCCCTCAGCATGCAGACGAGGCCTGCATTCGAATCCCATCCCCGCTGCGGTGAGGACTGGCCCGAGTACGAGCTGCGGGACAAATGGGTAAAACACAGTAAGAAACGTGGTGTGGACACCTCGCAGTAACAATGAGGGTGAGGATCGCGGGCCTCGCGGTAAAGCGCGGTAATAACCCGGTGTTGTACTGTCTGTAGTCGGAAGTGCTCGCGTGACCCGTCTACCGCGGCGCAGAATCAAAGTGACAGTTAATTTCCACTTACACGACTGATATTTCAATTATCGCCCTCATCTGTCGGAAGTTTGCCGCCGCGGTGCGGGGAGAAGCTCCGGAATCCGCCGGACCGCCGGAGGGGCCTCCTAAACGTGTTTTGACAGCGGAACAGCGGCGATTAATCGGCCGCGCGCGCATAATTAAATGTGAAATATTTTTAATGTGTTTTCCTTTTTCCGCGAGACGACTCCGGCTGGGCCCTCGCGCTCGCCTGACGTGCGGAAAGTTCCGGATCGGCCGCCCGTGAACCCGGCTTTACGCGGCGGCAGCACCTCAGGAAGATCCATCTGGATCACGGCTGCGAACGAGGAGAAATAAAACAATAAAGCCGTTCTGACAAACGCAGTTTTCCCCGCTTGTTTTCTTGGGGCGAGAGAAGATGACGTGCTGAACGTATCACAGCATGAAACCTAGAGTGTCCTCTTCTCCCTCTTCTTCCTCCTCTCCTTATTCCTCCTCTTCTTCTCTCTCTCCTTCTTCTCCTTCTTCTCCCCCTTCTTCTTCTTTCTCTCCTTCTTTTCCCTCTTCCTCTCCCTCCTCTTCTCCCTCTCTTTCTTCTCCCTCTTCTTCCTCCTCTTCTACTCCCTCTTTTTCTTCTCCCTCTTCCTCCTCCTCTTCTTCCCCCTCTCCTTCTTCTCCTTCTCACTCTTCTCCCTCTCCTTCTTCTCCTTCTTCTCCCTCTTCCTCTCCCACTTCTTCCCCATCTCCTTCTTCTTCTCCTTCTCACTCTTCTCCCTCTTCTTTTTCTCCCTCTTCCCTCTCTCCTTCTTCTCCCTCTTCTCCTCCTCCTTCTTCTCCTTCTTCTCCCACTTCTTCCTCCTCTCCTTATTCCTCCTCTTCTCCCTCTCCTTCTTTGCCTTTTTCTTCTTCCTCTCCTTCTTCACCCTCTTCTTCCTCCTTTTCTACTCCCTCTCCTTCTTCTCCCTCTTCTTCCTCCTCTCCTTATTTCTCCTCTTCTTCTTCTTGTTCCTCTTCTTCTTCTCCCTTTTCTCCCTCTTCCTCATTTTCTTCCCTCATGGTGAGTTACAATGAACATTTTGCACTAAACACCAGCGATAAGGCGACTTACAGTGTTTTACCTGTAACTTTGAGGTAAAGTAGCCTGCTGTTAATATGATCAAGCATCAGCAATATATGCAGTGTCAAACTCGCAGGCATCTGGTAGGAGGCAAGTCACCCCCAGCAGGGCAAAACCACCTGAGAAGGGAATATATTTAGGAATTTCTCGCTGTGATTGGTATCCGTCCTCCTGCTGCTGTGTCCCGTTGCCTTTACACACTGTCTGTACTGCACCCCCTGGGGTGTCCACTGTGAGCAGCAAACATTCTTCTGCTGGAAATTATTAAGCAAGTAAATCAGGTACTACAGCAGGAGGTAGGATTCGCCCCAACAACCTTCACACACTGGTTTCCCATCTTTGCCGATAACTAAATAACCAGGCTGTGGAGGTTTCTGACGCTGTTGTAGTGTAAACAAGAGAAAGAACAGCAGAGTCAGGACTAAACCCATTAAAATAAAAGAGCAAACTGGGCTGCAACACACACACACACACACACACACACACACACACACACACACACACACACTGTTATTCCTGGCACCAGTGTTAGGATCCTCGTGCTGTTGACCTGGCCCCGGTGTGTGAGCGAATCCGCCAGATGTCATCGCTGCTTCTCTCACCACTAAACTGGTAACCCCAAACTTTCTGGGTCTGAACTGTGTGAACAAACAGCCTGCAGTTGCCTGGGGGGTTTGAACATACAGTCAGCCTGAGAAGAAGCGGCCATTCAGATCTCCGGGCCAGTCGGAAAGTAATGAGATTTGATGAATCTGATTTGTCCACAACTGTCTCCGGCTTGCTGCATTTGGAGGAATTCTCTACAAGGCGCAATGTCAGCTCTTGTTGACCGCCAAGCGCTTCCGGAAAGTTCTGTCCTCCGCTTTACTGTCACCGTCATTGCGTCCATCTATCTGGTTTCTGCTCACCCTCTTCTTCGTTTCCTACCGTTTCCCACCGCCGCTTTGTGTTGGTTTTTTGAGAGAATCCAGGCAGTTGCTGATGTGTTCGAAGTACGACAACCTCAGGCTGCTCATCCGTGCTTCCGCTGACAGTTCTGGTTTGATTTAATCCAGCAACCATCCTTATGTTATCTCGCCTTTCCTTGGCGAACTTAGAACTTTCCTCCAGCACCGCAGTTGAAAGGAGTCCATGTTCCTCCTGTCCTTCTTCACACCCATGCAGAGTTAGAGGGAAAATCATCGATCCAGCGTCTCAGATCTTCCCCACATTCGAGCACCTTCTCCAGGTCTTCCGCTGCGGCTCGGCCAAGTGCGGGTCTCCGGACAACATCCTAAGCGCCGGGAGCCGGTCGCTCGTAATAAGAGGCAAAAGTGGAAAGGTTGGTGTTTCCACGGCTTCCTTCTGCTCTTGAGCGCCGCCTCCTCCTGCTGTCAGGAACCAGCAACACTGGACATTCTGTTTAACAGCTCCTCCCACTGGCATTAACAGCATCGACCCACCGCCCCCCTGACAGGTTTTGCAGCTTCGCTACCTTA
The DNA here is from genome assembly GCA_900497675.1 of Arapaima gigas. Taxonomy (NCBI): domain Eukaryota; kingdom Metazoa; phylum Chordata; class Actinopteri; order Osteoglossiformes; family Osteoglossidae; genus Arapaima; species Arapaima gigas. The sequence goes on along the minus strand of UFQX01005284.1, from coordinate 397,616 downwards.
GCTGGGCGGCCAGGTGGAAATGTGTTCCCGCGCCATTTAAAGACGCCGCCACAGCCAAGCGTAAAAGCTTTTTAAAAGCCCCGGCTTATAAAACATTCATACGGACAGTGAAGGAAAGCAGCGGAATATTGATGCTCGGCTGTTCTCGCGCAGCCACGTCGTCCCACACGCCGCTCCGTCCTCAAGCACTCGGCAGATGAGGACCTTTAAATGGCGTGGGGCACGTCACCAGGAAAGAGGATGACTTCCTGGAAAAGGAGCCCCTCCCTCCAACCCCCCGCCGGGACCGGGCTCTCGTCCTACAGCCGCTGACTTCCAGAAGATCCCCTGCGCTTATTTATGTGCTGCTCGCTACCTTTATGCATCGATTGTTTGTTTGCACCTGACTGTCCCCCCCGGCCCCCAGCGGAGCCACGCGTATTACTCACCATTAGAGCCACTTTTCAGTTTGGACAAGAAGAAGAAGTAAGAGAGCAGAGGAGTTGAATGGATGGAGGTAATTATGTGAAAATGCAGCTGCACTCGGGATGAATTTTAGGGCGGAACAAATACAAACAAGTGCTGGATTTCCATCTTCTTCTCCTTCTTCTAGGCCTCTGGATGTGGAAGTTGACGCCCTTCCAAGCGAATTGCGTAAAAGCAGGTGGTTTCACGGTGGCTACAGCCGCCATCTTTGGACTCAGAGGAGCCATTTTCAAACTCCAGCACCTGCTGCAGCTGATGGGGGTAGTTACCCTGAATGTACGCGGTGAAAATGACCCTGCTGTACAAACGGGGAAATCTCTGTGGGTGGTTATTAAAGCAGCACCTGCCCAAACAGCGGTGATGCTGCTCGTGGGGGAATTGGGACGGTGTGCTGGAGAAGCGGAGACGTGGAGGTTAACGCTGCAGCCTTGCAACTGGATTTGAATCCCACCGACCCTTGATGAAGGTGGATACGGCCAAAATTATAGACAAGTGATGAAGCTCAAGCCGAACTCGTTGGATTGGCGTGGAGTCTTGAGGTGCCCAAGTATAGATGTTCAGGGTGCTTTCAAATAATTCAGATTTGAGGTTAAAAGAGTATTCTGGGACGTTCAGCTTTTTTTCTAGCTTGGAGGGACGTCTGAAGAAACCTGGGGGTCCTGACCAGACGATGGAGATCTTGCCCCAAGGGGTAGTCTGCAAATGGGTTGTTTGACATATCACATCTCTTTGTAGATCATGCAATCGAACATCTCAAAGATCCAAGAAAAAAATTCTGCTTGCCAAACTTCTATAAATATCTACTACTTTGTCATTTTACTAAAGCCTCAGACAAAGATAAGAGACTCCGGTCAGAATTAAGGTGAGGGAACAGCTCGTTCCTACAGAGCTCTGAGGGGGACATGGGGACGCGACCTTGACGGGTCTCTCGGTGATCGTGAAAGGTCAGCTTTGTGTACAAATGTTTCCCTGCAGCACCCGTCTAGGCATTCAGGAGCAAAACCTCAATTTCATCCACAGAACCTACCGGAATCTACCTCCCGAGAGCGTCTCCATTGGATGTTTCCAGAGACAGTACAGATGGGTTTTATGGGTAAAGTCTCTCCTGGCATGTTGATGCACCTATTCTGGGACTGAGACAAGATAGCAGCTTATTGGAAGGAAGTTCCCTCAATGATTTAAAAGATCTTCGATGTGAAATTTGATCTGCCACCTTCTGTTTTGCTGTTAAGCCACAACCCAAACCCTCTTTTTGATGCAGACATACAGTGCAGGCTGTTCACTCTGATATACTTGGCCAAAAATGCATTTTAATGCTTCGGTCCACACCTGAAGTCGTCTTTGTATTTGCATGGATGTCTGAGGGGTTTAATTTTCTCCCACAGGAAAAATTAACATTTTACCTGCACAGTAATTCCAAGCAGCTTCGGGAAGTTCTGACCCCCATGTGGAACCTGCCAGACCGCTGGGGGTAACTGGATGTGTCTCCACCTGTGTGGAGCCGTGACCTGCTGCTGCCGCTCCTACAGCCAATAAATATGCTGAGATGTTATCCAGTAGTGCAAATGTAGTGTGAAAACCTGGTAATGGAAGTTGCTTTGGAGAAAATGTCAGATAACTGAGTAAATAATAATTAGAGCTTCTTGTTTTCACCTTCCCAGAAGACAGAGTCCACACCGGCTGAGCAATACGATTGTTCCGGAAAGCCCTGTGAGAGAGGGAGAGGGAGAGAGACAGAGAGAGAGAGAGAGAGAGAGACAGACAGACAGACAGAGAGAGAGAGAGACAGAGACAGAGACAAAGAGATGGGGGAGAGAGACAGCGAAAGAGAGAGAGAGAGACAGACAGACAGACAGAGNTCCACACCGGCTGAGCAATACGATTGTTCCGGAAAGCCCTGTGAGAGAGGGAGAGGGAGAGAGACAGAGAGAGAGACAAAGAGATGGGGGAGAGAGACAGCGAAAGAAAGAGAGAGAGACAGACAGACAGACAGAGAGACAGAGAGAGAGACAGACAGACAGACAGAGAGAGGGAGAGAGGGACAGAGAGAGAGACAGAGACAAAGAGATGGGGTAGAGAGAGAGAAAATGACCTTTGTTGTCAAGTAGTCTTTACCTAAAAGTTTTGCTGGCTGTCAGCTCTCCTACCTGCATCTCCTCCTCAGGCTCGACGCTGCAGGTTGCCGGCCCCCCGGAAGCTTCTCCAGCCGCTTCTGTTTCTCAGACAGGATTTATATTTATTTATTATTCCGTGTTTTAAAGGGCCTCTGCAGGTGAGCCATCGTCGGCGAGTCCTGCTGCCTCTGTCAGGCGACGGTCAGAACAGCCAGGGGACAACGCGGGGGGACGTTTTTAGGCCCTCGTCCTGCCGGCACCTTCGGTGAATAAGTGGTGGGGAGGTATGGAGCGAAGAAGAGCGAGGCGGAGAGAAGACGGTTTCCCGCGGGGATAATGAGGGCAGCGGGAGGACTAATGGTGGTTGAAGGAGATGGCAGGAACGGCGGAATTGTCCTCAGAAAAAGCTCCCCTCCCCCGATGCTCTGGGTCAATATCGGCTCCCCATCCAGACCGCGACACTGTTTTGGACGGAAATGGCAAATTAAATATGTTCCATTTTCTGCGAGACTTCAGCGGTCGCCGCACGCTTTTAAGAGCAAAGGGAAAATCGATAGAGCGGATGAAAGGAAGACGTCGGCAGGAGGGCACTTCGGTGGCGCACGGCGATGGACCCCTGCTCGTCTTCGCCTTCCGCCGATGTTTAGGGCGCGAAGCCGAGGAGCCGTTTGCCGCTGTGTGAGAAGAGGCAGAAACCCGGGCGCCGTCCGTTGAGGGCCGGAGTCGAGCTGAGCATCACGCTGCCTCCACGCGACCCCAACGTCAGCTCACCTGTGTGTTTGCACCCACTGGGGGGCGCAGTGGTTAGACCCAGATTAAAATCCCACCTCCCGCTGCTGTACTTTTGAGAAGGGAATTTACCCTGAACTGATGCAGCAAAAATTACCCTGCTGTGCAAATCTGCTCTAATTTGGAGAAAAACATCAGCTGAATGAATCATATTTGCATTTACTGGTTTATCTGATGTTTCTTCCACACACACACACACACACACACACACACTGTCACCCACAATTTTGGAAAAAAATTATAAACAAAAATCCCAAAACCAGGTGCATAAGTTTTCACCACTTCAGGTCTGTGTTTAGGCACCTTTGGCTGCAGCTGTAGCACTGAATCTCTTTCCATATGTGTGCATCACCTTTGCTCCGCTTGGGGTCCATGAGCGAACCGTGGTAAAGTTCTCCCCGTACCACAGTCACAGTCACAGCTGAGCGAGTGGCTCCGCCTCCTGGAAACCTCCTGTGTAGGAGATGCCAGTGTTAGTGGTTCACCTCTCCACTGTGTGTGTGTGTGTGTGTGTGTGTGTGTGTGTGTGTGTGTGTGTGTGTGTGTGAGAGAGAGACCGAGAGAGACAGCGAGGTAAGAAAGAGTGAGCATACCTGACATTTACGGCGCGACGGGCCATCAGCATCACCGTGGGAGGATGAGTCACTCCAGACATGCGGTCAATGGGCTTTGAAGTGGAGTTTGACTGGAAATAAACAGACGAAGAAGGAGCAGAGCGGCGTTCGGCTTTCAAACGGCGCCTTTTATCACAGAGAAAAGATATCGAGAAAAAAACCAAACAAGTATTAAACTAATGAACACGGGGTATTAAAAATGATTGTGTTGCCGAGAAGAGCGACTCGGTCCTGATGCTGCCAATATGGGTTCCGGGAGCCTGGAGTGGAGCTGCTGTGGGTGTCGACCTCAGGAGGGATTAGAATTCATTCAAATGAAAGGGCATCATATCAGAACATCTATTTATTAAACACACACACTAATAGGGGAGGATAAGCAGCGGGAAAACGACTGTACGCCGCTCGCCGTGCTCTGGCACCGAGGGCCGGCGGAGCAGCGGACCCCCTGGGCGCCGTCTGCTAAACGCCGTTAAAGTGCTTCCGTAAGTGGATGTGCTGATGCGAGATTCATAATTAGATTATCGAGTCGCACCTTAAAATAACCGGCAGCCGCCGCTGGAAGAATTCATCCCAGACGCCGGTCAAGGTCTGTCGGCGCGGATTTTTACCAAAGGAAGTTTTAAGTGAAACCTCCCGACACAGTCAGGAGCGGGAAGGCGGGTCGTAATTCGCTTTGTGTGCGACGCCGAAAGTGTCCTTCACCCCCCCAGTCACGCACGTTATTGAGGTTTCGTCCGAATCTCACACATCACCGCAAGCAATAAAGTTTGCGTTTCGACGCCGCATTAAATTCGGCCATTTGCCGTGAGCCGTGAACACGGTGGAAGCGAGTTGGTTTAAGGCGGCCCCGCATTCCCGTTCTGTCCCCCACTGTCTGATGAACTCTTTACGCCCCGCTGTTCCGGTTTCTACCGACACCATGCCCGTGGGGGGGGGGGGGGNGGGGGGGGGGGGGGGGGGGGGGGGGGGGGGGGGGGGGGGGGGGGGGGGGGGGGGGGGGGGGGGGGGGGGGTCCAAATGTTGGTGTTTTATTTTTTTTTCCCATTTTTTCGTGCTTGCTTGTTTGTGTTTTGCCTTCCCTAAAATCTCTCGTGTTCAGCAAACAAAACATGCTGACAGACACTGCAGCGACTATAAAAAAATCCCCTCCCTCCTTTAAATCCAATTCGGTCCCCTGCTGTATTTTATCATTGTGACGAGGGAGCGCGATGATAAACACATTACGCTCCCTTCCAATGTTTAAATCATTGATCAAAACGGCGCCGCTTCAAGGTGGCTTCTTAACAGGGCCTCGATCCATCATCCACACGTTCGGTCCGCGTTGCATCGTCGCCGCAGGAGTGGGAGAGAGCAATTAAAAGACGGCAGGCGGACGACTTGGCGTCAGGTCGGGTGACGGGAGGTTGTGGGGGCGCGGAGGGTGCGAGGGGCCGCGTGGGGTGGGTTACGCTGCAGGGCCAGGACTGATTTTGAGTCTTCAGGGGTCAAAGGTGACAGCGGGGGCTCTCGGGCCGCGTTGCGCTCGTAAATTCCCTGATCGAGGCGCAACACCGGCGCCGGGGCCGAAACTCATACCTTTTTGGTGGTAAGTGACCCAGACAGAGGGGAAAGCTGTGTCTCCACACACAGGGCTTTCAGAAGAAGCGCTAGAGCTTTTCCGGAAGGCCGCTCACTCAATATAGATGAGCAGCAGGGGGCGAAGTGACAAGAACAGGCTCCTTGCAACTGGGTTCAAATCCCAGCTCCTGCTGCAGTGTCCTGAAACAAGGATCTAGAACTGATGTGGTAAAAATCACAGCAAGTCGCTTAACAGAAGGGGATTCAAATAGAATCAAACAGCTAAATGTATCAGTCGGTAATAAAGTACCATGTGTACATGAGGTCTAAACCGGTAACTGGTTTTCTTAATCTCACAAACACTCGGTCCACTGCGTGATCTTATATTTGTTGGTCCCAAACGTCTGGGAAATCGACTCTCTTTTAGAATCACCGTATTTTAAGTCTCTTCGGGGAAGAGTGTTAAATGGATGAAACTGAGCAGCAGCTGCGTGATCTTCTCTGGACGAATAGATGGGCAACGTGCTTCTGGGTTGTCATTTTAAACCCCCCCCGCCGCCACGTCGGCTCACGGCGAAAGTCGGGAAGGTCCGACAGAAGGATGTGTTTGCGCTGCGCCGGCTGGTCCATGAACACGGCTTCACGCGGCTTCTTCTGCACCGTCTGCCGTTTCCCTGAGCTTCCAGGAGAAATAAAACCCACACAAACACACCGAGCGCGGGGTCCAAATTCACACAGCCCCCCCGTGAACCCTGACCGCCTCGAGTCACTCCGCTCCCCTCAGACAACCAAACAAACGTCCCTTCGGTACAGCGGGTCGAGCGGGAAACCGGTAATAATAATAATAATAATAATAATAATAGTGGAAACAACAAAAAATGAAAAAGTAGAAAATACATAAATCAAATGTGGGCATGTGGGAGGAAACCAGAGCGCCTGGAGGAAGGCCTCACAGGCAGGGCTGGACTGGAACCCACACTGTGACCTGCACTGTGTTTCTTTAGGGTAAGAACCTCGACCAAGGACACGACGGAGAACTCTAACTGCTACACCACCTGCTGCCCCCGCGTGGAAAGTTCAGTCAGATATTCACTCGGTTCCCTCACGAGCGGTAGATTTCAATGTTTTTTTTTTTTTTTTAGCTGTGCAATGGTTTCATTATCATGACTTTTTGTTTGAACAAATAAGCGGTTTTGTGTTACGGCTGACAGCCACATCTGGGGCTCCGCAGGGCAGCGATGCGTGGAACGTGACCCAATCCTCCGCCTCCTTCCTAAACCCGCCACGCAGACACGCGTGACTTCACCACACCACCCCGGGCTGTAACCGAGCTCAAGTTCACCTGGCATTTCGCTTAGCGGTTGTCATAGCGATCACGGAACCACACTAATACGTTGCGTTTATTGAGCTCCGTCTGACAGCGACGTTATGCCGCATTCTTACTGGTGGGAAACACTTTGAAAGCGACAGCGGTCTCCTCAGCACCACGTCGCATGCGGATCAGGTCCCATCGGGGCCGCAACGCGAGTTTCTTCCCCAGGCCGAACCTGCCGGGCTCCCGTCCAAACAGGGGCCGGCGTGGTTGTCTGTACCATAAATCTCCTTCAGTGCCTCATTACCCAGCATGCACCGCGGCTGATGTCGGCAGCGCGCTGACCCCCGCTGGGGCCGTGTGTGCGGAAAGACACACACACTCGGGCAGCTCGGTACGGATTTACCTGATCAGATGTGAGTCGTGACTGTGAGTCTTTACCCCGTTTACCTCATTCCTGCTTCTTCCCACACACACACACACACACACACACACACACACACACACACGCACACACAGTCCCTTTGTGTGTCATGTCTCGTGTTTTTGTGAATTATTATTATTATTATTATTATGTAAAACAATGTAAAATCCTTTGTAAACTTTTTTGTGATTTGGGGCTGTCGATGTGGCTGCTTTGTTGGCATCCAGGTCAGGGTGGTCCAAATGGGGTCTACAGAGCCCCCATCCACCCTGTAGCTCACCTCATTTGAGCTCTCAGCTGTTCCCGGTCTCCCCACCCTGAGCCAGCCCCCCCCCCCCCCCCCCCCCCCCCCCCCCCCCCCCCCCCCCCCCCCCCCCCCCCCCCCCCNCCCCCCCCCCGCCCCCCCCCCCCCCCCCCCCCCACACAGACCTGATGTCCTGAGAACCACCCCCACTGGCCTCTGTCCACCCACTGGACCCGCGAGCCAATCTCAGTCGGGGGAGTCGTTGGAGTTCCTGGGGGTCCTGGAGAGAGAGACCTGTGTGCTGCTGGTGTGTTTCTTCCCTCCGGCTGTTTTCATTAGACTTTAAACTGATTCGGCATAAGCTGGACACAGCTGAGCTCTTAGACCAGAACAAACAGAGTCTCCCCACCATCGAACGGAGACGTTAACGTGTGGGAGGCGTCACAGAACCCCCGATCCCCCCCAAGTCATTTGTCTCTTCACACAATCCTCTCAGTCAGCTCCAGAGAACAAACCCCGATTTTCCAATAAGAGCCACATGGTTCCACCTGCAAACAACACGAGTTGTTGCGAGTTATTCATTTTCTCACAAATTTCATCTGATGATTATTGCTGAGCATCTTTTCTGTGGTTTCTACCACCTCGCGTCCCGCCTCCCTGTTCACCTCGCCAGCCTGTTTGCACGTATTTTCCCCTTTAGTTATGAATCAGAAAAATACATAAAACATACACTTATAGCAATTCAGCACACATTTTCCAGATCCCTTATTTATGTCAGTTCCAAATTCTTTGCTTGAAAATGTGACCTGTATTTAGTCTCCAGGCTGATAGATGGCAGTAAAGAGCGCCTAAACAGAACAGGTGTGTGAGACCACCTTGGTTCACCTCACTTCCCCAGTGTTTACAGCCGCTCTCTGGGGCTCCTGAAAGCAAAACACGAGTAAAACAGACACTTTTTTTTAAATGAAAGGATTTTTGGATTTCACAATAATAATTCCACCTTCACACCCCCACACCGAAACGGTTCCCGCACCACAAGTACCCATCGGTTTTGTCACGTCGCAGTCGTTCGGTCTTCATCTATTGTAAACCAAACGTTATATAAGCTTCATGCAACAAAAACATCATAAAACACTTATGACGGACATTTAACTATGAACGGCTAAGCAGTCAAAGGAGATTCATCTGTCAAACTTTGCAAATCACTTGAAAAATGAACATAATTAAATTAGCTTTGTTCATTGATTTCGACATCAAGGTTAAGAGCTGCATTTTTTGCGGATTTAAACATTTTAAGCAGACAGAGTGAAACACTGCGTTCATAAAGCAAAATGCTTATTGTTGAGGCAAAATACACGTCTGGTTTCCCCTTTCAGGCGCCGCAGTACCAGTCGCAGAGCTGCATGTTAACAGAGAACAACGTTTCCCAGTTTATTCATTTTTATATCACTTTTTTCTTGGCCACTTTCTCAGTTTAACCTTTGTTGCAGAGCAAAAACGACCTGTGTTTATCCTCCAAGTCAGCAGATGGCGGTAAAGAGCAGCCCGGCGAAACAGGAGCTGCCGTTCCTCAATGTCAGCAACTGGCAGCCAACGCAGGATCACGGGATTGATCTGTCGACACTGTGCAGAGAATCTCACTTCATTCCCAGTCGCTTAAACGTTGCTTTTGTTTAATGGATCTCGAGACTAAAAATGAGTAACGTCAAATTTTACTATTTTCCATTACTTTTCTAACAATCCAAAAATATATAAACTATAACCACAACCATAATAAAACACCAATTCACAGCTTAACAACAGACCACGATTAAGGAAACATCACACTTTCCATCAGAAATAAAACTTTGGCCCCACATTCTTAAAGGAGTTTATAGAAGAAATCCTTGAAAATGTGATCTTATTACCGCAGGAATAACCAGGTCTGTCCTAATAAACACAGTTAAACCAAAAGCCTTAAATCTACAACCATAACACATCAAATAGGATAAAATACAATTAAAGCAAGAAAGTTTTAAAAAATTTTACATTTTTCGCAATTTTAATGTATTACTGCTGTATCCGGGACTTTTACAGGTCCTCATGGGGGAAGAGGTTAGTGGACATGTGTAAAATGTACCGTATTAATACATACGGCAGTGAAACCGTCGCAGGATAAACACCCATTTATTTACCTCCATCTTCTCATCTGTTTATTCATCTGCCAGCTGCTGTGTGTATAAGCGCACGACGGCGGTCGAGCGAACCTTGAGCCTTATTAACCTTTCATTGATCCTGGCTGAGCTGTAAAGGTGACTTTGGCCTTGCGAGCGAAATTAACTAAAAAACAGACTTTCCCGCCCAACTGCAAGCTGAGACGCTATTTTTTAATTGAATTTTGGACCGAACTGTACATCCGACATTACGTTTGTAATAAAATCACGCAGTGAAACGAGAAACGTCAAATCGGGCCGCTTTGTCATTTGGGTGCAGGAATATCGGTCCGAAAGGAGTCTTTCCTTCTCCCACCGGCGTCCCCGTGGCTGCGGGTGGGACCCCCGCCGTGCCGTCGCCACCACATTTACATTTATATTTACGTTTTATTAAATTACCAGATGATTTCCTCCAAAGCGACGCACCGCTATTAAAGGGGCAGTTAACCAAATCGCAGCAGCGCTTTTCTTGCCCAGCGTGGGGCGGCTCGCGACCCACCCTCCCCAAGTGGCTTCTCCAAACGTGTCTGGTGCTCCTTTTTGCTTGTGAATACGCGTGACGGTGGGCGTTGCGGGAACGGCCGGCGTGGGAGGGCGTCGCTGGGGCCTAAGCGGAAATGCCAATTTTGATGACTTCAAAGACATGTTAACTTGTTGGATAAGGATCCCGCTGCGCGTCGAGCCGCCCGATCGCTCGGGACGCGTGAGCCGTGCACGACCGGGACGGAGACGTCACAGCTAGAGAAATCACTTTTTTCACATAAATAAATGTATGAATTATGCCGGGTGATTGCTCATTGAGCCCCCCCCCCCCCGAACGCGACCCAGAAGCACTTCTGCTCCTCCGCCTCATTCAGGACGATGACTCACTTGTTGTCGCCGACTGGCGGGATTAATGGGGCCATTTACGATCGCGCGGCTGCGGATCAGCGGCTGCTTGTGAGCGCACAAAAGGCGGGAGGAAAAAGCTCATATTAGTCGCTATTATCGGCTCCGAATGCGAGCGCCGCGAAGAGGCCGTTTCCCCACAATTTGGGTTCGCGGGGGGCCGAGGAGGAGCGCCGAGCGCGCAGCTGCCGCAGGGGACAATCAATCCCTCTTCGGGATCCAGCAATTTATAGCTTAGGCTTCAATTTCCACCTATTCACTTTGACGCGCATCAAAAGCTGCGATCTGCGCACCCCCCCCCCAGTTTTCCCACTTCTGTGCGCACAAAAGGCGCGGGATCATGTTGTCCATTGTGTGTCGCTTCCTGCGTTTTCCCGCTCTTTTCACCCTGCCCTTTTCCCGCTTTTTCCAGCGCCATTTTGTCCTTCCCCTATTCCTTTATTTCACTGCCCAGTTGGATGCATTTGGAACACAACACCGACTTTGTACCCCGGTAAATTTTTCTCACTACTCCGCCAAATGATCCACCTCTGTACACGTTTGAAAGGGAACAACAGTAGTTTGCGGAAAACCACGCAAACTGGTCGCCTGCTGTTTCGCTCGTACGTGTTTTTCGTTCGGATTCTACCGGGTTTTTTTTTTTCACCGAAACGCCGTTAAAAAAATAAGTCACTTTGTTTCTTACAGGTTTCCATCTTTCACACCTCGATGGCTCGGGTGTCGGGACACAGGTCTCGGGGTCCGGACGGCTCCGGGGAGGGGGGCAGCCGGGCTGGCGACGGCGGAGGTGCGATGGCGGAGTCTCCTCGGTTAGAAGGTCAACAGCAAATGAGGAAAGAACTCGGTGGGAGGAGGAGGTCTGAACATCACTGTAGACAGGAAGACTTGTGGCCAGGTGACAGCTGTAACCTTGAAGCCTCTAACTTATGCCAGCATTGTCAGGTACGCCTCACCTGGGGCTTTGCCGGTGAATTCCTCCGGCTCCATTTCGGGCCTCCAGCCCCAGCTGGTGACCATCGTACATCAATGCTCCTTGAGATCCTGCCCAGGAGGAGCTTCATCGCTCCGGTTCCCGATGGCCCCCTCTCACTGCGCACCTGACATTGAATTATGGATCGTAAACTTTGGTTTTGTTTTGAATGCCGGAGGCGTCCGGTCCGCTCTGCACTCGAGCTGGATGTTGCTTCAGGTTCCCCCGACCGCACACAGCCACGAGATGACATATGTTCCTCCGACCCCTTGAGCGTGGCAGAGGGTCGGAGACCTTTACCGAGGATGGCTGTTTTAAGCGGGCACTGCGGCAGTGGAAAGGGCAGCCTCCCGAGATGAAAGCCCGTCTGGTTAGAGCAAAGCCCGACGTTCCTCCTCCCGCTTAGGTGAGACGCACGTGAGCTGCCCGCGAATGGCGGGGAACTGCAGGAACCCGTTTCCGAAAGGAGAACTATAGATGGAGCCGGTGCCGGCAAGCAAGGAAAACGGTAAACACAATGACTGCTAAACACCAAAGAAGGAGCGGCACCACCTGTGGTTCTTTAGGGGACAACTTCAGAACTTTATAACAAGGCTCAATGACGCGTAGCTCTGGTGATTTTGTGACACAGTATGAGGCGTTTGTCTTCATCTTCAGGGAAACCGCTGCTGAATCCATTCATCCGACTTCGCCGCCCGAATCAGCAGTTTTCCGCACGATGCCTCCGGCGTCTCGTAATGATGACCACACAGCTTCAGACAGAGGATGAAGAAGCTCCTCGGCTGAAAATGACATGAAAAGACACTTTTCTTGCTTATGTTACATTTTTTTTCCTGCACCGTAGGTCACAATCCCTGAAAAGCGTCCCTTTGAAAGGATTCCTCTCACATCGCTCGCTTCAAACCACGCTTGCCGAGTTTTTGTTGCTAATTTGTTCCAAGCTCCTTTGAAGAAGACAAAAAGGAGACCGAGAACCTGCAACATCCCTCAAGGGACGCGGCTCAGTGATGGAAACCGTCTCGCCAGCTGGAATCCCGCTGAAGGGGTTCCCTGTTCCTGCTTCTTCTCGCTCAGCTAAAGGTCGCCTTTCAGCGCCCAGGTCTGAATCCCCTCTCCTGCTGCAGCGCCCTTGAACAAGGTGGACTCACCCTGCGGCTCAGTCGCCCGGTATCAGGTTTCCCCGCATTTCCGATTATTAACACGGTTTATTAATCTTTCCAAAGTTCCATTTATCAGGTCTGCGGCTTTGGGCGGTGAACCGAGTCCACGTTGGCAGTGGGACGCAGTGCATCGTGGGAGCTGCAGCAAGTCCGCGTGCTGTCGCATAACCACGGCAAGGTTACTTCGTCTCATCGTCACTTCTTACATTTGATGCCGTTCAATGTCGCACAACTTTTCCTCGTGATGTCAGCCACCGTTTAGGGTGATTTGTGGTGAAACTGGGACGGGCTTAAAACAAACCCCCCCGTAGAAAATAAAGAAATATGTCATTTGATTATCCGGTTTTATTAACGTTCCGGGTCCGTTTGGGAGGAACGAATACGGGCCCTATAACAGGGGCTGTGTACTTTTGCCGAACTGATACGGTAAAAACTGCCCAGCTGTGTAAATGGGAAAATCACCGCAAGTAGCTTATTGGTCAAACCCCAAATTAAAGCGAAATAACTAACGGATAATAATACCGGTCCGGCTTTGCGAGACAATTTCGACATTTGTCGGCCGTTTCGTCATTAGCAGGTGTGGGTGTATAAAAGCAAACAGGTGTCAGGAGCTGTCATTTGTTTACATGTTAACCCGCCCCCACCCCCAATGAGGCCCGGGGTCTCATTCCCACTGATATAACGGCGACGTCACTGAGGTTGTCGGAGAGCAGCATCAACCTGCCCCCCGCGGCGGCCGTGCCGGCGGCCCCCCGGCGGCCGAACTGCGAGCCGCTGTTTGTCTCCAGACCGTCTGCTCCGCTTTCCCTGGCCGAGCGCGGGGGACGCAGAGGGCGTTAATAATGGATTACGGCACAGCAGCGCTCCACATACACGCTCACTGTAATTTATATTTTTTTGAATTACATATTTTTTATGTCCCGGTGCTTCCGTTTGTGGAGAGTTGCTGCACCGTATTAATAACGAGACAAAGGACAGGTGGGTAATAATAACAGAAAAATGGCATTTAAAATGGCCTTAACGTGCCATTTAAATGGCTTTTTTTTTAGAAAGCATTAAATGGGCAAGATGCATCATAATGAATAAAATGTTGGTTCTTCACATATGATTAGTTCCCTGTTTGTCCAGGACCTGGGGGGGGAGGGGTTGCCGTTGCCGTAGTTGCCGTATTTGAGAATCGAGCCATGTGGCCTAAGACACGGAGCTGGCGAGACCAGTTAAAAACATGGCAAAGTTTGAATTCATTCTCACGTGGGCTTCAGTTTTCGCCCAAATCAGCCCCTGATGCAAAGTCAACTGAGCGCCTGGCTCTCGGAGACTCATCTGGAACCAGAAGGAGCAAAGGCCTGTGTGATATGGAGCAAACAGACGAGCGGGGACCCCTGACGCGGGGTGGTGCGCGTCTCAGGCCGAACGGCACCACTATTTAATGCGCCGGTCCTTTCTGCTCACCAAAGCTGCCGCTGTCTTTTCGTCCTCCCAGCTAAACCATTCCAGTCTCCTGCTGGGTTTTAGACTTTAACTCTTAGACAAATATTCTGGTGAACCTTCATGCGCACGTGTTTGTTTCACTTTTTTGTTTCACAAACCAGTTTCTTTTGCCATCTCACGCTCTTATGTTTTGTCACACACTTATTCACGTTCACGTTATGGGTGGAACATGTTCGGACGTGGGCTGGAATCTAGCTCAGGTGTGTGTGCCATTTTCACATTTTCCCGTGATTTTGTGGGTTTCCTCCCACGATCCAGAAACGTGTGGTTCGGTGGCCCTAAAGTGAACCAGTGCGCGAGAGTGTGTGAGTGTGAGCGTGTGACATTGCTGTTCGAGACACTATCTTCCCATCCTTTACTGCGTGTTTTGATCTGTTTCTTCGGTGGAGATGTTTAATTGGAGTGCGCAACACTTTATGGTTAATAAATGTTGTTTAATAAAAAAAAACTTCCCTCCAGACCTTCCTGTCCACCCTGCGCTGGACCAGCAGCTAATGATGGACTGAAGGATGTTAATTGCTATTATAATTATGTTTTATTGCGTTTGGAATTTAGTGTGTATGTAAGCAGTGTAAATTCCAGTCATATAAAAGCGCAGTAGATGCGAGTTGCATTAGTCCTCATTAGTATCTCTGTGAACGATTTTGTGATTCACGCAAAACACAAACAGACCTGTTTACCCGGCGTGCTGTTCCGAGCAGCGCGAGCAATTAGCAGCCCTCAAATAAACATGTACATTATTCACGCGTTTGTGCCGCTGAGAATCGAAGGCGTTAGACAGACGATTTCGACACTCCGCCGGAGCGCGGAGGTCAGCGGCAACGCGGCTGTGCGGCGCCTGGCGAACCGGGACGCGACGCGCCTGGAACGGCGACTCGGGCGCCGGGGCAAAGTAATTGGCGGAAAAAAAAAAAGAAAAGAAAAATTCCGGACGCAGCAGAAACGCTTTGTGTCACGGAGCTGATAATTTAGTTATTATTCCCTCCTTTTCTCACACCTTCATCCAGCGTGGCTTAGCGTGAGGCTCACGCTCATTTGTACATTTTAAAGGGGGGTAAGTGCCGCGGTCAAGGGCGCTACAGCGGGAGGGGGATTCAGACCCCCAGCAGCCCTAAACACCACGCCGCCTGCTGCCCTAGCCGCGCGTCGGTTGCCACCACGCAAGCCGAGTCTCTAGAAGAATCCGTTTAGTGTGACGGCACACGGCCCGCTGGCCAGAGGACAAATTCATTATCGCGGTAATTACCGGATCATTAGCGCCTGTCGGTTACCTGTCCGGTTATACTTCCTCCCCGAAACGGCCAGAGGGAGAGCAGCGGTGCGGCTCCGGAAGCATCCGGAGGAAACCGGAGACAAACCGAGGGCGGCTTCGCTAGCGACGAAACGCCGATCTGGCCGTCAGGCTCCGGCTGGTCCTGCGGAGCGGAGAGGAGGCACTCGGAGGACGTCGCCTCCCCGCCGCGGCGCAATAAAACAATTAGCTGTTAATACTCTCCGATTCGCCATCTTCCTATCAGATGTGTCACATTAACATATTAATCCTGCGTTTGTCTCCGGGGTGATCCGATTGTGATAAAAGACTTATTCGGATCCGATTATTCATTTCAACTTATTGTGCATAACTTTGCATTTTGATAAGGCCTTTTTTTTCCCTCCATAACTCATTCCGAACCGACGCGTGATGCGTGTTTTTTTTTCCCTTCCACTCTTCTTTTCAAAGTTCATTAAACATGTGAATTGATGTTATGTTATCGTATCAGCTCGGTTTTGGGTGTCGCTGAGGCTGCGCCGCGTCGGGGGCAAAGTCGCCTCTTCTGCATCCGGGTTCCAGTCCCTCGGTGCGCCTCCTTAACCCCCCCCAAAAAAAGATCATTATAATAATACAATAGAAGGAGCTCCAGTGACATTTCCAAAGGTAGCGGCGAGCGTGCGAGACGGCGCCCATCCGCCGCGTCGCTCTTGACATTTGGTGCGTCGCTGCTCCCCGCCTCCTCATCACAGCGCATTGTGACAACAGCGTGTCTGAAGGACCCACCAGCACTATTTACCCCGGTGTACTTAAACCGACCTGACAAGTGACATTTTACCTTTTTTTACGGCAAGAACCGATACTCCGATTCCTCCGAAACGGAAGCCGACGGGAAGTGAGTCCGGCCTCTGACACCCCCGGGTGCCGCGGACCTGCACCGCTGCCCTGCGGACGCGTGTCCCCGGGGCCCGTGTCTTAGTTACTGCGGTAAATCTGAGGTCACACGCCTCGCTCGTGAACCTCCGCTGTCTCACGCTTTTGCCGGCAGTATTTCCACCCTGACACACCCAACCTGGCCAGCAGGTGGTGTAGCGGTTAGAGTTTCTGCCTTGCAAGCAAAGGATGCGGGTTCACATTCCCGTGTTTGGTGAATAGGAACCTGGCAACTGTTCGGTTTGATGCTAGCTGGTGGAGACTGTTGGCCACCCTGGAGGAAAACATCAGCTACATGACTGATAATAACCGTAATAACTGTTTGTTCAGTGGGATTTGATGGGATAAACGTGGAGAAAAGGAGCGCAGGGCCTCTGTCCGCCGCCGGGCCTCAGGCGCAGTCACTCGAGCAGTGGCAGCGAGCTGATGTCCCCGAGATGCGGGAAGAAGTCGGTCAAATGTGCGTGAGGTAATCCCACAGGGTGAGGAAGAGATAAACAAAGCTGCGGTCCCCCAGCACACTCGGTTAGCCTCTTTTGCCCTGCCGGCGGTGGACACGTTCCAGGTGACCTTTGACCTCTCCCCCTCTTTCCCCGGCGCTTCATCCTGCCGCGTAATGAAGTCGGTTCGCGGCGGCGCCCGGCAGGTGGAGATGATCCGTTTATCCGGCCAGATTCTCCTCTTCGATTTCTTTCCCACCAGGGCCCGAACGTTGGTTTAAACGGGTTACTTTACGTGATTAGCATAAATCAATTAATCAATTAACCAATCAAATTTGACCCCCCGTGACCCCTTAAGAAACCCAGCAGTCGCAGTCAAGTGTTTTTATGTTTGCAAGTGCGAGTTCCAAATGAGGACCAAGCAGAAAAGGTCCCCGAACGTGTCACTTCGCTCCGCGGCGGAAACGCGGTCGAGGGACCGGGCCACTGATGTATGGAGGCGCGTCGCGTCCACCGCTGCGAATCGATGTCCGTGCCGAGCTTGTCACGCACGCGCGTCGCTGAAACGCGGCCTCGCGAAGCAGGTCGATAAATTCCGCCGCTCTGCGATGCCAGTAAAGACGCAAACCGGGGCGTCTGGGATCCTCCGATGGATTTTCTCATTTACGTGAGATTAAGCCCAATGATTTCGCTTCATCTTTGGCCGCAGAGCTTTTCTGTTGTAATGTGATGAATCCTACGTGTGGGAAGATGGAATAGTTTGAGGACACCCCCGCCCCACCGAGACCCGCCCCTCGTATCGATCCCGGCGGGAGAGAGACGCGACTGTGGCGGACCGCAGTCGATAGGATCGCGACCCGCAGCGATACACCGTCGGTTTTAGCTGGACGTCGGGGCTGTGTGGTGTTTACAAAGGTTAAAGGTGGCCAGGCGATCTGAATCCCCCACAGTGCATCACAAATCAACAAGCAGACCACCCAGCGACCATCCGGGGTGCCACAGTTCTCGCTTCGGCCACATTAGCTGGACAGCGAAAGTTCACATTGCCAAAAGCGGCAGAAACCCTACTTTCCTGGGTCTACAAGGCAGGGACGGTTCTCAGAAGCCTCCATATTGCTGCTGTTACTGGACAACACTGGATGTCAAAGGAGTTTGTCGCTGGTTTGAAATCCGCTGGTGGCTCCAGAGACCATCGTGACCATCTGGGTTACATGTCTGTAGTAACGTACAGTTTCACATATAATTTGGCTCAAAATGTTGTTCATCTTTCAAAATGCTGGTTCCAAACTCTTGGTGTCCTATATGTTGCGCTCACGCACACACACACACACACACACACACACACACACACACACACTCTCAATAATTGCAGGATTAAAGACACAAACATCATTGCTGTGACGGCGCCAACGCTTCCTCCGTGAGGAAGATTAGTGTTGCTTAGTAACCTGAATATTCATTATGTATCAAATACATGCGTTGATTTAAGAAAACGCCGGAAAATGCTGTACGTGTCTGGCCGAAAGCGAGTGTGTATGGAATCAGACGGTGTCTGTGTTCGCCGACAGTATGAAATAACGCAGCCCGGGGAAATGCTCATGGACGTTAGGTGATAGTAAGCGGTTTGTTTGCAGATGAGCGCGGCGGGACGTCCGAGGGAGAGGGATTCTGGGAGGAGTGTGATGCTGCGGCCCAACAACTGAAACCCGAGTCTCTCCAGCGTTCGCACGTCTCCTCCAGCGGGTTCCTTTCCAGCTTTGGTCCTTATTTCCCCAGCTGGTTTCCTCACACGTCCTGTTATGACCTCAAAACGCTCTATTATAATTATTATTATTATTACTATTATTATTACTATTATTATTAAGCTGGTAATCCATCCAAATTCCTGATCAACAGAAGCCCTTTTGCTCTTTCGCTTCAACATGTGAAGAACCACCTTCTGTGTCCTTTTGTTGTTCTCTTTTGGCAAATTTTTTTAACTTCCTCTATTTATTACTGCGGCTGGGAGTTTTTCTGCTGAAACTCGGCATGCTCCTCTATGGCACAACAATAGGGTCCCTCTGGGGTCTCGAATCGAACCCCAGGCTCCCCAAGTCTGGTCCGCCACTGTTACTCTCATTCCTTCTTTCTAGTAAATCCCATTAGTACCACCAGAAACACCTTCTGATGAAAACAGTCTAAAGTGGCTTTGCTCCCCAAAAACTGGGTTATTTCTAATTCTCGTTCTCCTGATGCCAAGGAGATAACTATTATCATCATCATTAATTATCATTGTCGTTATTATTATTATTATTATTATTATTACGCGTGTTGGAAGTCAGCACACGTAGGTCTGATGTTTGCGGCCTCCAGCGACACGTGTTCACTCTGTGCAGTGGAGAAGGTCGATGACGCCGATGAAGCTCTCCAGATGAGTTGATCTGGGTTATTTTAATAGATTTTGCTCGCTTTGCCAAGAC
The DNA here is from genome assembly GCA_900497675.1 of Arapaima gigas. NCBI lineage: Eukaryota > Metazoa > Chordata > Actinopteri > Osteoglossiformes > Osteoglossidae > Arapaima > Arapaima gigas. The sequence continues at coordinate 378,315 of UFQX01005284.1, read as the reverse complement.
ACCGTCTGCGATCAATGTCAGTTTCACCTCGATCCCGAGCTAAACTGCAGTAATACATGTTAGAAGCAAAAAGCGCCAAAGGCTCCAAAGGCCTGTCAATAAGGTTCTAATGGATTTCACATCCAGGGCATCCGTACAATGGAGAGGAATTATGGTTTATAAATGTAGCGCCACACAGAATCGTTTGACTTTCTGTGAGGCTCAACGTGGTTGAAGCTTCAGGTTTGTCTGCACTTAAAATTTCTCCTCTGGTGATCGCATAACATTTAGAAATGCAGGCTTGACCTTGGGCTTCGTCCCACATGCGACAAAAACGTATTAAAACTGGGACGGATTGACACGTTTGCGCTATGAGTCAAAACGCGTGTCTCTTATTCAGCACAGATTCCCGTTCAACGTGGTAACAGGTCTGGGGGCCCAGAGCAGGGAGGCTGATGGTCCTGCTCCGAGTCCATCCATCTCCGGAACGCAGCAGTGTCCCGCGACCTGAGACGACACGCCGGCTCTTGCACCCGGGCCCCGCTGTCCGCCCATGCGAGCCGTCATCGATCTGCTCTATTCTCAGCCGCGGCACCGGCTCAGGGTGCGGTTACCTCTCGCTTACGAGACGTGAGGGACGCTTTCGGTGCCGCAGCCCTCAGAGGAGGACCGGCCCGCGGCAGAGCACTTAGCAAAGTTCACGGCCAGGGTCTGCTGGCGTCTGAACTCAACACCAATGTGGTGCCGGAACTCGGGAGCGGATCAGTCCCGTCGCCTCCTGCCAAGAGCCGCCCGACAGGCAGGTGTCCAGACCGGAGAGCGATAATCTGCCAAGCGACTAATAGGGAAGCCATTTGTTTCCACGCCCTTGTTGTCAAGAGAGAGTGATGGACCTGCGATGTGATGGATGGTATCTCACACTTTAATTCTCAACCCGCACCTCCGCCCTGCCCCACGCCGAGGAGATAAAGGCTCCAAATCCTCGTCCGCGGATTTGCCCGCTCGCACACGAGCCGCCCGGGGCGGCATCGACACCCTGCGGTTACACACACACACGCTCCACAACACTTGCGCTGCGTGTTCACTGTTAAGAGGGGGAAGCGATCGATCCCTCTGCGCTCGGACGTGGTCAGCTTCAAGTGCCGCTATAATAGATGCCGGTTGTGCTAGCGCTAGCGCTAACGCTAACCACGCACGACCTGGGTGCCCGTCGGCCACGCTGCAGTGTCCCCGTCCCGCATTCTGGAGGCGACGCGTGTCCCCGGGTGACCCTGCGCCCTTATCCATCATCGCTAACCTTAAGTATTGAGCAACTGGCTAAGTGGAATCGACTGGCTCAGTCGGACCTCACCCCCCCCCTTTTTTTTGAAAAGCCAATAAAACATCATCTCAAGTACGAAGATATTTATTTTTTATGTGGAGGTAACGCCTTTGTTATGATCGTACAATAAGCTGCAATGATTTATCCATTTATGCAGCAGGGTAAATCTTACCGTGTATTCAGGGGGCAGTACAGCCGGAGGCCGGATTTGAACCCAGGTCCTTTGGTTGCAGGGGCTCAGGACCTGAGGATAATAAGGGAACGATGGAGTTGTGTAAATAACTGGTTAATAACAACGTGAGGAGCAGGGTGGTGCTGTGATGTTTCTTCGAGGTCCTGGTTACCATCTGGGGCGGTGTTTTAAGGTGCTCAGAGGGGTTTCGGGATTTGCTGACACGTCGAATCGTCATCGTCACCGTCGTTTTTACGCCGCTTTTCCGGGAAGACCCAAGTCGTCCCTTTTCCTTTTGTCCAGCTTCTCGGTCGGCTTCTGTCAGCAACCAGTTACGCGCATTCCTGACCCGGCTATTCACATCCTCACACATCACGCGTCCGCGGCAGCGAAGGTGCCGAGGCCTGTTGGGCTCAGCACCCACCCCGTCCCATCCGATCTTTGATCTGAGAGAGCGAGACAGTCACTGAGTGAGCGAGCGAGTGAGTGAGTGAGTTTTTGTACAAAGGACAGCTTCACATGAACTTTTGGGGAGAATTTTAAAAGTCGGCATTGTTATGATGCAACACCTGTAATGTACAAAAACTTTGATTCAAATTTTATGAATGCGGGGAATTAAGCCTAAGGGTGTAAATCAAGACGTTGTAATTTGTTGAAGACAGTTGCTTGTTGTTCATAATTTAAAACATCTGAGTACAACAGTTTTTTTCTTCAAACTGAAATTCCGGATGAGAAACATCACCGTGTCTGAGAGCTTTTCCCACTTTGGGGAAGCAGAGACGTCGCTGAGCTCAAACAGGGGGTTAGAGAAGCTCAGCGAGCTGCTCCAGGGAAACTCGGAACAGATACGGCACAGCTTCAGTAAACAATGGAGATAGATGGACCTTTGGTTGGAAATTTTAGTGCTGGTGTGATATTCAACAACAGCAACAACAACAGCAATAATAATAATAATAACAACAATAATAATAAAGCCGGGCTTCGGGGAGCTGGCCGAGGTACAGAACCTCAGGCTGGAACAAAGCATCATGGGAGCTGTTCTTGGTGCTGAACTTTGTTCTTCTCAGCCCTGGACGTGGAGACCAGTTTCCCCCGCAGAGCTTCTAACTGTTGGTAATTTAAAGCACTTTAACCTGCGGTGCGTTTTTATTTTTGCTGCTTTTTTTTAAATTCGCACCTCATTACCATCACCAGCAGTGACAGTTAATATGCAGAATTAATGTGTGGTGTTCGGAAAATCTTCAGGGACCAGCAGCTATTTATTAATTATAAGACGGACGTGAGATGTTTAGCTGCTGGTCCATCCCGAGAGATGGTGGGTATCTTGCACCGGCCCAGTCTGCACGAGCGGCCTGAACACGGGGCGGGTCCTCAGTCCTGAGCAACATCCCACAGGGGTGGGAGGGGCTTCTGATGGTTTCACATCCCAGTCACGTCGCTAATGTGTCCCGGTGCCTCCTGCCATCTTGTAACAATTTCCATGGAAAATATTGCTGGAGTGAATCAATACAGATCCATTGCAAACCCAGGTTTGAAAACTGCGTCTAAACAACGTGGTATAAATAGTATCTCCAATATGTCTCCCCTCCTTGTCGGTCTCCATCAACTCCCTGTAGCAGCTGTATCAGATCCAACACCCTGCTTCTGCCCAGCGCGCCCCTGTCCGCCCCGTTCGCCGCTCCTTCAGCCACGAGGCCATCGAAAGACCCGTTAATCCGAAGGTGGACCAGGGCAGAAGGTGCTTGGTTGGTCTAGCGCTCATTTGTGGTTCACCTCCCCTGTGCTGCACTCGTGCCATTGGTGTTGAAATCGGGTGTCGCCACGGTCGCTGTGGTTGACTCCATCCACGTGGTTGCTGCTCACCTTCTCTTTCCCATCATCACCATCTTTCAGCGACCGTCTCATCACATCACCAAAGTATGAGCGAATGAGTGACTTTCATCTTTTGTGCTTCCAGTGACAGATCTGGAAGACCCAATATCCATCAGTTTGTTTCTCTGCCCCGCACAGGGTCTCCTCCAGCACCAGAGTCCTGCTCCCTTGTTGTCCACCCTTCACACCCTTGTCTTCATTCTTGCAGATGTTCTAGCAAATTTGAGGACCATTTTCGTATCTTTCACTGCAGCTCTGCCAAGTTCTGGTCTTCGGCTTATCTTCTGGCTGCTGAATCCCTTGTTGATCACTGAGCCCAAAACGTCTCTGTCTGTGATTGAGTTGTCACCCATTTTAGCTGCTTCCATTTTAGTCTTCTTCACATTTAAGGGCCAAGTAGTTTCAACAGAAACTTCAGAGCTCAGCCCCCTAATCTTACCTCATTTTTCTCTTTGTTTTCTTCAGTGTCGACTTGGACAGGTCTGTGTCCCCCCAGGGGGACCCGGCTCACAGGGGCCAAGGTGAGGCCCACAACTTGACTCTTTCGATATGTTCAACATAACTTTATTTCAAATAACTCCATCAAATCTAGTCTACTAACTCAATTAAACCCATAATTCCATCAGAATCACACATTCCTGTGTTGGTACCGTAATAGCAACTTCATTTATGCTGAATAAATGGACACAGCTGGAAAAAAATGTCTGTTTAATCATTAATTATTAGTTTAAACCTTTAATCTTTAGGATTTTATTATGTGTCCTTCTGGAGATGGTACAGCTACACCATTGTAGGCCTGTAGGTCATATGAAGAGAAGCAGGGGGTGCTGCGCTCGCAGTGCGTTGCCGAATTACACAAAATAAGGGATCGGGCAGAAACTCAGGGCCTAAAGCCTGTAAAGTCTTCATAATGGAGATGAGCTTTTAACAGAATAACACACGTCAGTTGATTTGCGTCGCTCCTGGTTGCTCCGCCTGCTTTCTTCCCACCTTCTCCTTTCCACCGGATGATCCGCTGCAGCGGATTTCAGGCCGATTTCAGGTCGCGTTCTCTTCACCAGGTGTCCAGGGACTGCAGAGCGAAGCCCAGGCTGGACATCCATCACAGGCAGCTCCCATCATCCAGGGCAGGCTGGGCCCAGGCCGCCTGTTTTCCACAGCAAAAATAGAAGTGGTGCAAAGCAGACAAATATGTCAAAGTGAAGCTCAAAAGGTGAAATATCAGACGTCTCACTCAGGTCAATTTGTCAAAGCTGCTGATGGGTGACAGTGAGTTGATCTGTGAGAAATGGATCTGCAGAACTCCTGCTGGGGCACAGATGCAGCATTTTCCTTCTCTTTTTTATACAGCGCAAAAAGGCTCCAGACCCGCCCAAATCAGTCCACATAAACCTGGATCAAGTTAGACCCATTCCAAAGCACCTGGATCTGTCCAGATCCACCCAGATCCATCAAGATTCAGTGAGATCCATCCAGATCCGCTCAGGTCGATTAAGATCCAAATGGATTCAACCAGATCTACCAAGATCCATCAAGATCCAATGAGATACATCCAGAGCCACACAGATCTATCAAGATCCACCCAGCTCCAGCAGGATCCATCTAGATTTACCCAGATCCATGAAGATCCAACCAGATTCAGTCAGATCCATCCATATCCATTCAAAATCCAACAAGATTCTCTCAGATCCATCTTGACTGGTCCAGATCTAACAAAGATCCACCTAGATCTATGTTCCATCTAGATTTATCCAGCTGGAAATTACCTCTAGGCTTGACTTTCATGATAGCAGAGCACATGGCCCAGGAAATTGAAGAATCCCGCTTTTCTACAGCGTTATCTGACTTTCAGCTCCATTTAAACCTATAAACCTCCACTGACTGTTCCTGGCCACTGCGAAGGACAGCACGAGACCTGCGAGAACAGCGACGAGACCAACAGACCTGAACAGCATCGTCTTCATCTCGCTTTGGCAGCCGTGCCAAGCGTGCAGAAGTAGGGCGGTTACAGCGGCAGCTGGGTTCGAGCCTCCCCCTGGCTGTAGTACTTACCACGAGCCGGTGCGGGAGGGTAAACGGGCAAATCGGTGCAGCGTTGTTTATCTGGCCCTGTAAGTCAGTCAGTAAACAGCTTCGCTCCTGAACAACTCGCTCCCAGCCGCATTTCGGATTTGGACAATTTGTGCCGAATCGATGCGGAAGCTTCATCTCCCCGTGAGGCTGCAGCTTTTAGCACTTCATCCAGGCATTCTTTCCCCCTTAATATTACCCTCCCGGGACACGCGGTTAATTCGGGCCGTAAACGCGCCCACCTCGGGGAGCCGCACGGGCCTGGGTGATATTGGACAAGCTCTAGTTCATATTGTTTGGAACTAAAGGGGTTTCACACATGAAGTGGTTTTAATGGAAGCAGAACACCAGTGACCAACTGCTGGATTCCTGCTGGAATTCCTCCATCCTTGTAAGCAATACTTTAGACTAATTAAATAGCGGTTGTTTTGCCGCTTCGATTTGATCCTAAAACAAAGGAGTACCTCGTACGGCCGACTCCCTGCCAAGCGGCGAATTAACTCCGCGGCTCCGCGGGCCGCAGCTATTTTAAACAAAAGGCGACTAGTAATTTGAATGCCTCTCCGAAATGAGTTTTTCGTTGCTCAGATTTAATTGGGGAAGGTATTTAAAGTTGTTTCGCTGCACGTTGTTTCCATGCAAGAAAGGCAATCCAATTTCAGTTGATGGATTGTGAAATTTGTTTGCTAAACTGGCGATGTTTCCGTCTGCGGCGTACATCACCGCTGCTGCAACGCTCCTGTGTTCCGCCGCATCGCATTACCGGGTGAATGGCACGGGTTCAGTGTGACTCCCCCCCGCCACCCTTCCGCAAGGTTTCTCAAAGGCGCGTTCCTATTGTTATTATGAGAACTCGAGTCCGGGTCGATAGGATGCCCCCCCCCCAGAAAGGTCCTTTTTCGCCACCTCGATGTGAATCTGCAGTTTTGCTCTCTCCTCCTGTTCATCACAAAGACCGTTGTTCAAAACCCCTTTTCTCACTTATACCCATGAATTGGCTGTTTGTCTCTGTCGATTTTTTGGCCGCGCTTCTTTCTTTAATACGTAACGTCTTAACAAGACCAGAGGACGCGAGCTCGGCGAGGACATCAGCCGTTACGACTGATGCCAGTTCTTTTTTGGTCACTTGTTGCGATGGAAGTTGCCGGAGAAAACCGTCCCCCCCACCTGGTGTTTAAGGAAGCGGAAATAACACGGGGGAATTTTTTCTGGCTGCTCTGTGAGCAGAACCATATCGCCCGCTTGCATTTCCCACCCGGTCACCCGTGGCACAAGGGGACGGTTTTCCTCTGCTCTGAGCAGGACGGTCTCGCCCTCTCGCCCCTGGGCAGAACTGGCAAAGATCAATAACAGGGCCATTTGAAGGCAGTGGGGGATCATGGGAGACACGCCTCTGAAATCTGCCCACCCCGGACCTGCAGGTAGGGATGACAACTGGAGTTCTGATCATCTTTCTCTTTTTAGAGAATCTGGAAGGGATGCCAAGCAACCCGTGGTGCCCAGGGATTCTGGAAAAGGACACTACGGGGGATCCAGAGTGACTAATTACCCTCAAACACATATCTTTGGACCGCGAGAGGAAACCAGAGGCCACCCACACAGAGAGGGGAGAAACTCCACACAGGCTCAGCTGGATTCGACACAGGCACAACCCATAAAATGGATCCGAAAGGCGCCCCTCGCCTAGGTAACGGAAGCGGCTGTGAGGTTTGACTCCACCCCGAAACGCAGGTGTGGGCAGAACATTTTTCCAGCGCGACACGTGCAGACAGAGCCCAGCTTGGGCAGATGGTGCGAGTTTCCGCGTCGCCGTCGCGCTTTATAAATGTCGGCGGCGGCTCGGATTCATTACGTAACCGCGCATCTGTAGGATTTGCATTAAAATCTGGGCACTCGCATGTTTAATAAATGAGGCTTCAGGTCCCATTTCTGCTTCATCCGTTAGGAATTTCTCCCTCCTATCGCTGCCTTCTCCGTCTGCGCGGGGGAACCAGCCGCTGAGACTAAAGGGAGTAAAGATGAGGTTTCAGAAAAGTTGATCAGATGCTTTTCTCCAAGGTGACTTAGAGCGTCACATTTGTACACCGCGCCGCATTTGCCCACTTATACAGCGGCGTAGCTTCCACCTTAATCGGGGTTCTACAGCAGGACATAGGATTCAAACCCACATCCTTCAACTACAAGGTGGCACTTCCTACCACAAAACAGGTATTAAAAGAAAATCCTGGTATCGTTCCGTCGCCGTTTCATAGCTGCCTGGTTCAGCGGTGTCTTACTGCAGCGATCTGGTGGCGTCTGCTGCTGCGCGATCTCCACCCGACGAGGCCAGAGCCGCCACAGCAATACTCACCACGGAACGTGCTGGAACGGCAGCTCCGGAAACCGACGGGCTGTTTGCGCTCCTGCGCTCGTTCGGCTTTTCTGCAAAGCTAAACCCTCCCGAGCGCTCAGCGTTTATGTGTGAGTTCAACCTTTAATGCACAACAAGAAAAAGGATCAATGAAACCAATGATTCTCGGAGATTACAGATTACAGGGGGTGAAACTGGCAAACGCGGGGTAATGGAGGTTGAGGATTTAACATGGCGGGAGTCTGTAGGCCGGCGGGCGTGAGAAAGCCGCGATTCCGTCTCTGCGCGTTCCGTTCTGCTTTACGATTCGGGGAAAAGGGCCCCCTGCCAACTGGACATCGATTATGCAAATTCATTAATGTTACAGCCGCATAAAAACTGACGGCTTTATGGGGATCGCAAGTTCAGCGAACCTGCAGGAGGCAGGACTCGGTGGCCCAAGGTGGGCACTACAGTCAGTACGGTGCAGAGGCACAATGTGCCCATCCAAACATCCCCTTAATGAATTATTCACAGTCTTCCATCACGAAATGGCAGTCGATTGTTTTCTTTGTTCAGGTACCTAATGTTTTGGGATCGGAGACATAAATATTTCAAATACGGCAGACGGCAAAATCTCTGTCCCATCGACGCCTGATGGATTTTGTCCCAACAAAGCGGTGCATTTTAGCCGTTTCCCATAAATATTAGTGCCATCCAGATGGTGAGAAGTTTTCAGGAGAACAGCGACGCCGTCGCATTCAACCCGCTTTGGCTGCGGGTGTAAATATTTGGCGCGGCAGATGAGGCCGTAACTCGGTAATTTGTGTGTCCCGAGGGTCTCCGGTGCCCAGATGTGAGGAGGCGGTGAGAGAACTGGGCTTGTCGCGCCTCCTGCCTGCGTGCCGCCTCCTCGCCGCCCAGGTGACCCTCACCTCGGCATCGGAAATCAATAAATGTGTGTCTGTATTTATTATACAGGGCATCTTGCTGTGAATATTTATCGTTTACAGGCTTCTGCCGTAATAGGAAAATATTGACCTGTGAGTCAACACACCAGTTGACACCTGCGCATCCCTGACCTGCGGATCACCATAAAATCCCTTAGACGCGAGAAGTTGTGCAGCTATAACTGTCTTAATCCGCCGAATGAGAAGCTGGTGGTGGAAAAAACTGACGGCGGGATTCCCAGGCGTTGGGGGGACACGGCCACCCCTGGCCTCCCCCATTCTCTGGCAGGGGTCCAGCCTGGGGGTCCGTGTGCCGCGTGAGAGTGCTGGATGTCCCCCCTAGCGTCGCGTTCAGCCGACACTTTTATTCCGAGCAACCTGCAGTCGGAGGCTTGCGAACAAAGAGGTTTAGGCGACTTTCACTGCGTCGAGTGACAACAAAACACTTCCACCGGCAGTACTTCAGGGCAAAGTGGGACTCAAACCAACAAACCTTGAGCCCAAAGGTGTCCAAACCCTCCTCCAGCTCCTCGAGTGGCACAAAACAAGCGCAAAGTCAGCTGGCGGCCACAGGTGCGCGTGTGTGTGGGCAGGGGGGTTGCGGGGGGGTCCGAGCTGCGTAGAAGTGACACAAATCAGCCTTTTATACGTTTTATATCAAAAGAGGTAAAAAAAACGCCGGCGATTTATGCGGCGAGCTGTGCAGTACTTCAGACGCGGTCAGTGTGCCCCACACGCGTGTTCTAGACGTGCTACAGCGGGGGGTCCCCCCTTCCATCCAGCGACAGCGATGGGCCTCGAACCGCAGCGTGGAACATTAAACGCGCCGCCCCCTGCATCATCGAGACTTCGAAGCTGTGCGGCGCCGTTCTGCTCATCGCTTCAGCGGTCAGGTCATCGATCGACACGAGACTAAAGCCCAGTTCGACGGGGACGGAGCTGAGATTCATCCCGTCGAGCGACACCGTTCGTCCGGACCCCAGCAGCTCGGAGACCCGAAGGCTCCTCTGTCCTTCTCAGGCGTGCCGTTCCACGTCTTTCTGCGAGCTTCCGAAGTCGACGCAGATGTGCAGAAAACACAAATTGTTGTTTCCGTTGCGGTTCAGGACACCCTGTGCAAAGTGATTTATACAGCTTTGGCTTTACTGTCCATTCTATATATTCGCACCTCATTTCAGTCACGTCTACCTCGGATTTTTTCGTCGTTTTTAAGGTCGAGAGTCTGAGAAACTAGTCAGTCTAATTTTTTTGGCTTTTTAAACAAAGTTTGTTAGCAAACTTTTGACGCCCACAAGGAAACTCCGCCGCGCAGCAGCTCAGCACAAACACGTAACATTAGACACTTATAAGACACATGAGAAGTAAAGCAAAGCAAATAGGAGAACAGATGAAAAGTCCGTAAACAATGACACACTGAAATGCTGCTGCAGAAGTTTTAAAAAAATCCGCAGGTAGAATTCTGGTCATTTTAGGGATTCGCTGTACGTAACAGTGTTTCTCGGGCAGGTTTGCCGTGCCGGATTCTTCACGTCCAGCCCCCCGAGGGCTCGAACGGTTATATTTGAAACTTGGGGGAGGCTGCGCGGCATCTGAGAGGCGACGCTGTGATTCACACGTGTGATTCAGACGGGATTTAATAAGAACGGAGAGGAGTTTACTGGGGCCGTCTTTGGAGAAGCGATGGAATAATTTCCTATTAAAGTGGTATAACTTTAGACTTTGCCCACACCGACTCGAACACAAACGCTATTTATTGTTACACATTATAGCTGGAGATCCATTTACAAACAAACTTTATTTCAGTGTCTGCTCCTTAGTCATAAGTGTATAAATTGAGCATCTGAGGGGCACTTGGGCTCTTGTGAAGTTAAAAGTCCATCTGAACGGCGTTGTCTCATGGTGCTATTTAAGAACCTTTCACAACAACGTCTCCAGGTATGGAAATGAAGACAGAACTTTTGCGCGGAATTTTCCGGACAGAAACAACGAGGCGGTAATGAACAGGTCACCCATTATGAAACCTTCCTGTGATTTAATTCCTGGCTGTTTGGCTCCAGTCCTCGACACTCAGTCCCGCTGTTTCACACAATACATTTTAATTACGGCCAGATTGAAACACCAGGTGAGGTGACACAATGTCCAGCCAAGGGGTTTAATATTGGAATTAAGAGCTGCGAAGGAGCAAAAACGTGGGCAAACTGGCTCTCTGAGATTTGTCCTCACAGTCAACATGGTTCAAGTTAAAATAGCGACTCCCGAAAGAGACATTTTCTGATTTTTAAACCTTTCTGCGGCGCAGATGCCGGTCTTCAAAAATCAGGATGGGAAACCTGGTGGGGGCTTAAGGATCCCATGGACGTTGGATCACATGAAACCAGAACTGGAAGCATCAATGAGGAGACAGATTCCGTCATACTTTGGACGCGTTGTGAGCGGATCGGGTTCTCCTGAAGATGTAGTGATGCTTAGAACGTTAGCTGGGGTCTTGTGGGCCGTTCGCCCAACAGGCCCGTATCATGGATATTTCAGGTAACCAGTGGAACCCTTTGGTGCAAACAGCATCTCCTCGTGATGTTCTCAAATGCTCACCGAGAGTCATTGACTCGCCGCTTAACACCAAAGGCACTGGCAACAACCAGATGGATGGACTCATCCTCCATGACACACCCCTTTCAGCCCTAAGGGAACAAGGAGGGCAGAACTTTCCAGAAGAAATGTATGTGGTCAGCAACAGTCGGCATGGACTCGACACAAATCCAGTCTTTGTTCCCCAAGACAGAGCTCTGTCGACAGGTCTTCGTAGACTGAACTCTCCGCTGGTTTAGACTGAATGAAGTCTGGTCTCCGGCATGAGGTGCCCGACAGATGCAGCATGTCAGGATGTTCCAGATGCGACTAGAAAGCTCTTCCGCAGGTGTTTTAAGTGCTCGGGGTCGGAGTTCCTGCACCTGAGGAAACGTGTGCCTCAGGTGAGACGATAAAGCTGATGTGTCGCCGAGCAGCCTTCTGGGGAAACAACATCTTCACCACTTCTTACCTCAAGACATTTTCATATCAAAATGCCCAGAGTGGGTTTACAGAGCCCCGGCAGGATCACAGGTAAACAACAACACGCCGCTGTCTTTGTGGTGATGTAATTGCACACGAAATGGATTTAATTTTGCTTACAGACCTTTTTATGAAGCAATTTCAGAGCTGGGTTTTTGTAACCTGCTGTTTAAGTACAGATTGGCTCGTCCCCAGAGAAACTGTGAAGTGGAGGAAAAAAGACAAAAGAAAATCACTGTTATTCTGTGTGACACGGAAAAAAACCCTTCTGTGCAACTGAGGAGAAGACAGGAGCTTCACGGGGAAGGAGGAAATAGACGGGGAAGACTGAACCCCACAAAGGAAGGTGGTCGCATTTTCGCCGGCCTCTGCCGATATAGAGTCCCGACCCAGCCCTACAAGCCAGCAAGAGCACTGTGTTCCTCCACCTTTTGTCCCTTAGTGGTTCCACTGACCAGGGGTCCAGAAATGAAAGTGAGCAGGTTCTCAGGTTCATTCCCATAGACAGAGTAGATCTTCCGCACTTTAACGTCTGTAGAAACACACTCATTCAGTCCAAACAGTTGCAGTTGGAACACACACACACACACACACACACACACCTTCCAGCTCTGTTCTGTACAGAATGTGTGACGCTTGAATGCCACCTGTATGTTACTACCCCATCAGTAGTGTTTACCTTCCGATGTGCTAAAAGACCCCAGTGAGGTTTAGGTGCCCTTATATACCGCCTGTCTCAGCTGGAGCTGGATGGGAAAACTCACTGCTGGGGGTGTTTGGAATAAACCTGGTTTTGGGTTTATCATTCTTCTGTGTTAACTGTATTTATGGATTTTATTGTAATAAAGATTGGTATAAAAACTGATGTACAACTGATCATTTCTTATATCGGTCTCCATACTCACTTGGTTCAGATTTGTTCTGTTGTGACCCCCCCTCCATTTTGTATAAAGTGGTTCCATCCTTCATGAAGGGCAGCTGTTTAAAGGCTCCATTTGGCCTTCTGTGAGGCTGAAATGGCTCCTGCTGGTTTATACAGGTGAGGTACGGAGTCCATTTGTAGAGGTTGTACAAAGTATCTGTTCTTTTCCCCCCTCAGTTATTCTGTTCCTTTAATAAACACCTCTCCCACTTTCTGACTCACCAGCCGTCAAAGAAGAAGACCCCGGAGGCAGGTCACTCAGCAGTCGTGAGGTGTGACACGTAGAGGAATGAACTCCCTCGGTTCCTCGGCCTTCGAGACGGATCTCAAGCCTGTCACTTTGAGAGCCGTTCCTCGGAGAAAAAATCCTAAATGTACACGGAACCGCAAAGCAGCAAAGTAAACAGTGAGTCGTGTTGGGTCAGTCTGGGACACATCACACACTGAGTTGCGGCCAAATCTGTCTCGCTGGGATGAAGAGATGACCTTACATGATGGATTATGTTCTTAACCAATGTACTGCATCGCGGGAAAAATAATAAATATGCTACAGTGATTTGAACAACCCAGCAGAAAATGGCACCACAAAAACAGCGATGAGAACATAATAGCAAACCACACAATGGTTACGAGTTGAAAAAGAGCAAAGGAGACTAGAGCAGCCCATCTTCTGTCCTGACCGCGTTGACCAGACAATTAACCCAGCATTTATACGGGCAGAGAGCAGTTTAAAACATCTGAATGCTGTGCTCATTTGCTAAGGCTGTAAATTCCCCACTTTGCACCATCGCCGTCCATATCGAGGCGATCCTTGTAAGTCCAGTGTGTGTCCCGAGCTTTTTTCCAGAAGCGCTGGGGTGTTACCCACTCGGTCAAGGTTCAGCACTCACTTTACCGTCATTCTGCACTTTTCCAGATGTACAAGTGATAATGAAAGAATATAGTTTCTCCTGGAATGTGGTGCATAAAACCCTAAACAGACGACATGATAACTCAGCAAAACACAGATATTCAGAACTACGCTGAGAACAAGTGGGATAATAAACAGCGAGATATATAGATAAATGCATAAATAAAAGATAAGAAAATAAATGAGCAGGTAAGAGAAAAAAATAAATAGATAAGAAAAACGATTTGTGCAAAGTCAGAAGCGAAGAACGGTCTGGATGGTGGGCAGTGATGACCGGGCAATGCACTTGGGCAGTCTTCACTACCCCCTGCAGAGCTCCCCGGTCAGGCAGTGCAGTTCCCACAGCAGACCGGGATGCAGGAGATCAGGATGCTGTCTGTGGAAGGAGATCTATGAAGGAACTGTGAACAAGTCTGAGTTACAAGAACATGAAACCTCCACGTTATCCCTCATACCTTCTTACATGTAGCCAGTCGGGATATTGGAGAGATAATGTGCCCCCCCCCACCAGTCTCAAAGGTCTTTCTGCTGAACTGCAATTGAAATGTTGAAACTATTATTTTTCAAACAATAATTGTGTCAACTGTGTTTGATTTTGGCCGATATCTTACTAGTAGGGAAAAATTATTGATGACCTTGTTAACTGGCTGGTTCAAGGAATCTGGCAATTCATTCCAACTCTGCATTTGTAAAAACTGTATTTTATGAGCTTTATTCCTGGTTTTCATTTCACACATTAACTCACCTGACATTTTTAGGTCTGTATGTTCAAAAAAATAATATTATGATGCCGTGCGCTGTCACTCATTCTAACATGTAGTCACCCGAAGTCCAGCTGTACAGCGATGAACTGCAGCAGTGATTTACTAACTTGGGTTGCCTGGCCCACATGCTGTTTCTATTATTCTGTCCACTGTGTAGTAGGAATTGTACGCGTGTCCTGTGTGCCCTCTGCAAAGCAGTAGTAGCAATAGGAGGTGAAATGGCGGAGAAATATTCCAATTACAACAGGCGGGAAGCCCCACCCCCCCAGGGGGGCTCCGGTAACAGCTATGTTTCCATAGATACGTCACCTCTGACCTCCCACCACGACGAAGGCAGAGGAGCTTGGGGTTTCGCTGCCGTCCCGATATCTTCTGCTGTCGTTTATGGGAAACTGCGGGGGGGGTGAGGAAATGTAAGGGGAAAAGTCAAGGGAAAGTGCGGTGTGATTAGAGAAAAGGGGTCGTGAAAGTGCAGAGGGGGTGCCGGGGGTCTAGCAGAGGTTCGGAATGCGGTAAATGGATGGAAGTGCGGAGGACCGTCGGTCCGCACCCGCGGGGGTGCCTCTGCAGGGGAGCGGTAAAAAAAAGCAGCATTTATTTTGATGCAAAAGCGGAGTTCTGCATCGAAAGGCCGATGTATTGCGAACGTTCCATTGTTACTCCTGTGGTTTATTTCACATCTGATAAGTATTAATGTGATGGATTACAGATGACTGTTCACAGTTTGGATGGAAATTCAGCCCTTTGCAGACGAATCCCAAAAGACAGAGCAAGCTGCTGCCTTCGAGCCCACAGTGACGTCTACGGCTCCATCCCAGGTGGTTTCAGTCCTATTAGGCGCAGCAGAAGAAGCGGAACGATAACCTTTGTGACAAGTGCGGTACCTTTCTGTCTCTTACCGCGGTATGAGTGTCTCCTCCCACACTGGGGAGTCTCACAGACAGCACAGCGTCTACGGCGCATTCAAGGGTCAAATTAATGCCGCAGCCCATCTGCCTCATACGGGTGGGTGGGGCTTGGGGTGGAGGGGAGGGGCTTTGCGCAGGTGGGTGGTGACAGAAGCCGGAAGGGGAGGGGCTCAGAGCCGAAATGGAGCCACCGGCGGCGGGTCGTCGACGCGTTTCCCCAGAATAAAAAAAAACCCACAAGGCTGCAGGAGAGACACCGCAAAGACACCTGAAGGAACCAAAGAGCCTGAGAAATGTAAATAAATGAAGTAAATTAATCTGGTTAATGTGTTTAACCTTTGCAGAACTCATTTAGGGAGCTAAAGTGCATTTAATCATTCTTGGGTGGCGACCCGCCGTCTCGGTGTCAGATGCGATCTTGACGACTGCGGTTTTTATCAGCGGGGCTCGGCGGGCGGATATTGTGTCAAATCCCCTCCCCGCAGAGCAGCGGCGGAACCAGGGCAGGAGGAGCGGTTCGTGTTGCGCGGGGGGGGGGGGGGGGGNGGGGGGGGGGGGGGGGGGGGGGGGGGGGGGGGGGGGGGGGGGGGGGGGGGGGGGGGGGGGGGGTGGGGGGGGGGGGGGGGGGGGGGGGGGGGAGCGAGTCTCTGAAGATCTGAAAAGTTTTGTCCTTTCAAAACGTCCTCCTCGGGTTAATGGACCTATTGATTGATTAGTTTGAGAAACAGTTTTTCACACTTATGATATCGGCTGAGGCCATTTCAGGTAATGTTCCTCCCCCAGCCAGACGTGACTGGAAAAGTGTGTCTTAAATGGCCGTTTTTGACATTTTGGTTTGGTTTCTCCCGAAAAAGTCTTTTCTGAGATGACGTCTCTTCGCTGAGGCTCACGGTATAAGCTTCAAAAGACCAGTTGGGGCTCCGTCACCCGAAGCCAAAACATTAATCCCTCAAATGACCTCCTGAGAAGAAGAGGTTCAAATCCCCAAAAATTCATTATCAAAAGAGGGAGGTAGTCCTACCGGCTCCTCTCCCTCCTCACCGCTGTCCTAAGTCCAGAGGACTCACCTGCACAGGGAAGACCTGTTAGAACCACTGCAAATTGTCAGTTATTGGAAGGCGGGGTTTCAGGTACTCGCGGGGAGGGGTTTATACTGACCAGGGGGTGGGGCTCTGAGGGAAAAGGTTCAGAGTTCGGTCACCTGTGTCAAAACAATGAATTCTCTCAAAATATTAGTTTTGAAAAGGTTACCTTCGCAGGTCCAGCATTTGCCCGAAGAAAAAAAGAAAAAAACGGAATAAGATTTCGAAGATTTAAGTTTCCCCTTAGCAGACAAATTCATCCATGTGATTTTCATAACTTGCAGGTTTACCCGGTCGCGCAGCTGCAAAGTTGACGTGGCAGCATCTGCCAGGGGTCCTGCAGCACGCAGATTAGACCCGCAGCCTCCTGGACCAGCCCGCGCCCCGCTTTTCAATGCTGGAAAGGTATGTGCAGCTTTCGCCGCATTTGCATTTCCGCCTTCGTGTTCGTCGCGAGCGGCAGCCGCGGACGGCGCTAGCAGAGCTGCGTGCCGTCCGTCCCACCAACTCCCCCGGGGGCCTGATCTATGCCTGGCATTAGTGTGAATTACGGCCGCTGTTATCTACCACACGTGCCAAGTACCGTTGCCGTGGATACAGAGTCCACCTGGCTCGTGCCTCCTTCCCGCCGAATCTGTTTGTTGTTTGTTTTTTTGGGATTCATCATTTTTATTTAGCACAGATTGCTCATTAAATGAATGGACTTGGAGAGCGGAACCCATCCTTTAGCTGGCAAAGGTCTCGCTGGCAGGACCGGTATTGTGCCACCCTCATGCTCCGCTGCTATTAGCGGCTCAGGAATGTCTTTATTATCCATAACTGCATCTTGCATGTTCTCAAGCTAGATGGGCCATTTGAGGTATTTTATAACTTTAGCTCACAGTACTTTTCCCCCACAGAGGTGTCACAAGCAAGTTTCTGGTAAAGCGGACCAGGCCTTACTTTAGAGGGACGTTCTGCCGTGTGAGAACATCTGCAGGAAAAGGGCTTCTTCTCGCTGTTCACGGGGCATGTCACCCCGGAGCTACATGTCCATCTGCAGAGTGATGTCACACCTTGGACACGTTGGGAGAAGATTGATTCTGACTTAGTGTGTTCTACATATCAACCGGGTTCTGGGATCAGAAAGGTTTATAGGATACCTTCACACTTCCCAGTTCCTGCTTGAAGACCAGCTCTGGGCCCGCCTGCCCAGAACAATCTGGAAAAGATCCTCCGATGGATCCATAACAACGAAGACGAGCGCTGCCGAGCCGACAGCAGCGTCTGAACCGACGTCGAAGAAGCAGGACGGCAAAACCATGGACTCCGGTGAACTGTGGTCCCAGATGAAACTCCACAGACAGCCAGGAAAACAAATATACCAAATCAACCCAGAACTCTCATCGCTGAGACCGAGGGTGTCGTACATCACGAGGAAACTGGAGTCTCTCGACGGCGGCGACGGAAAAAGCTAGGAGGAAAAAAGAGGGTAAGTGGCAACCAGATGGATGGACTGGATCGCAGTGATGTCGGACACTAAAGGCACAAAGTGAGAACGGAAACTTTCCGGAAGAGCTCTACATATTAGGTCAAGAAGCAAGGACTCCAGGGTGCCTTACAATCACAGCAGTAACCCACCCGGTCCTGGGAGGCTGAAGGCTGCCACGTTCACTCTGAGATCTTGTAAATATCCCCCCAGGGCTGCGTTTAGGTCCCCGACAGTTTGGATGAGAAGCGTCACAGGAGGAAAGTGGTGCAAAACGAACGCAGAAGAGCATGTGGGCAGGTGCCACGCAGGTGGAGGAGGGCTTCGGGGAGCCCGGGGCGGGACGCTGTTTAGAATGCAGAGCGTCGTACCTCCTGCTGTAGAACCTCCCCGCTAATGAGAGCCCCGTGTGGAAAATGGCTTTTTATTATTTATGAAGGCAAACCTATTAGCCAGCAAGCGGCCGACATCTCACATTTAGGCCGTTCAGAGTGAGGAACGTGAAGAATGTCTTGTGCGACGTTACATAACAAGCACTCGTTTTTGTTTTGTAAAAAATGCAACACGAGAGCTTATTTGTCCCAGTCGAAATCAAAACCCATCGAAAAACAGCCGCGTTATAATTCACATTCTGTTTGTATTTGCATCCTTTCTTCGTGTTGCCTGATTCGGAGGCTTATTTTTCTCTTCCTGACAGAATCCGGCGTGAGGCTGAAAGACTGAGTGGAGAGAGTGGAGGGAAAGGGCCGCCGATCCAATTCCCTGGCCTCCCCCCCGCCCCCGCCCCCCGGTCACAGTGCCGCTGGGAAATGAAGCGGCTTTGCTTTGTGCTCTTTGACACCCGCAGGGTCCACTTGTGTGTATAGATAGCGCAGCTCTGAAATCAATCTATTGGTTTAAAATAACAGCGCCCAGCTGGAACAGCGCACCCACCCCCCCCACACACACACACACACCCACCCAATATACAGGCTCACCAGTGTCACACACTCAGGAAGCCATGGACTCGGCACCTCCGTCCGCTGCCGTACGACCCTCGGCCCACCCTCAGACCGCTGTGCGCGTGCGAGTGCGTGCGTGCGTGTGTGTGTGTGTGTGTGTGTGTGTGTGTGTGTGTGTCTGAGGGCCTCTGCTCAGCAAGAGCCCTTCTGATGGACCACAGTCCACAGTCACAGTGTGTGTGATGGTGTCAATCCATGAACAAATCCAATTATTATTATTATTATTATTATTATTATTATTATTTTTAGTAGTAATGAAGATGATGATAATAATAATAGTAATGATGATGTCGAGGTGTCTCTTTGTCAGAGGTTTTATTTACTGAGTTGCAGGGGTGAGAATAAGAACAGTTCTGAAGACATGTTTGCTCTGCCTCGTATGGCAAAACATGGAAATTTCAGGAAAATGAGCATTTTCTATCACTGCCTCCGGTCAGTAGCGCAGTTGCATGTGTCTGGAGCGGACCTACACACACACACACACACAGACACACACACACACACACACACAGACACACACACAGACCACCAACTGCTCCACTCGTGCTGATGTTTGTACTGACAGCAGTAATAAATCACGTTTGTTTTAATGATTCGTTTTCCTGTAAGACAAATAGAACATAATCGGCGGAGGAGCTGAAGGAACCGGACAGGAGACTGAACACAGCGTGGGTCCTCAGGCTACCGACAGACCACTCCGACGAAAACTCATCTGGTCGTTGCCAGCAGAAGCTCAGTAGATGTTCCACAGTCAGCAGTTTTTTCCTCACAACTGCTGCCGCCACCGTGCGCGGGAGGATCTGGGCTCAGAACTCTGTTCGTGACTCAATTGTAACTCCAGTGCCGCTTTTACCACGGAGTGACAGTCAGCGACGGACACACTCAACACAGACGCTCCCGCCGTCGTTCACACGTTAGGCTCAGCTAAACTCTCAGAAGAAGTTAAGATGAACATCGAACCCTGTCGTCCCTCCATCCAGCTCCACCGGGGAGGTCCGGGGGGGGGGCGGGGTGTAAAACAGGGTCATTCTTACTTCAGTTCAGGGGAATCACCTTGACCGAGGTGGGATATTGAAGGTGCCCCTTCCCCCCCCCTCCGCTGCCCTGGCCGGTGCAGCTCAGCATCCTGGAGTTTAGGAACATGTCGAAATCTTCAAATCGGTCTCGTTCCCCGATTTAAATCTGAATTTAGACGAGTTTCGCACTCGAAAGAAGCTGCCGTTATTATCCAGCAGAATCGAAAGGACGTATCTTATGGCAGCGAGACCCGGCGCCGCACTCATTTCAACAGGTGACTCGCAGGCCAGGATGTTTAATTCTACTGTATTATTTAATTTCATTTAGTTAACTGTCACTCTCCGTCTGCCGGTGGCCTGTTAAATTTTTCACGGTCCGTTTTTGTTAAATATGCGCGGCTCCTTCGCAGCATCTGGGGAGGGGAAGAAGAAAGAGGCGCGACAGATTTCCATTCCGTGTAAATGATTAGAGGAATGAGCTCCCAGGAGAACAACGGCAATCTGGGACATAAATAGCAAGAAGATGTGACCTTGATGCCGGTTTGTTGGGAGGCTTGCGAGGGGGGACCTTCCCGGGGGACGGGGTCCGACGTGATTAACTGGAGGCCCGTGAGACGTCAGAGCGACACGGCTTCCGATCCGCGGGGGTCTCCGCTGTTATGTCATCGGGATTTAGTTTAGTAGAGTCCTTCTCCCTGAACCGGTGACACGCAACTCGTGCCCCGTGTGATTTACCTGGTGCCACCGAGAAGGACGTCAGCCTTTCCGCCCGGTTTTGAGCACGTCGATTTATATGGGCCTGCGTGTTTTTATTGTGGTCGGGTCAAGCGGCCTTGACAAGCGATGACCTGCAGCGCCCTGTCGCACTAAATAGCATCTCTGGCGGGGCGTCTCCGCACTCCCGTGAGGAACGAAGAACGAAGGACCACCCGCGGTTGTCCGCTCGGAGCAGAGCCAGAATTGCAGGGACACCTGGGTGGGTTGTTGCCGGATTCTCGGCCGCATTCGGTTCCGTCCGGCATTAGAGGGAATTTGGCGATTCGGGTGAAAAATGAGCATCGTGGGGTGGGTTGGCGCTACGTGTTTGAAAGGGAATTCGGTTGAGAAAAGGAAGATTTTGTTTCCTGAGAGCTGCGGTGAGGCCCGACGCCACGTCACTATCAGGCGGAGAGGAGCGACCGGCAGACAGCTGTGTCGTAAAGTGAGATTCCCCCTCAGCAGCTGGCAGCACGGGGCGCCAGTTTGGCCTTTATTATGGAACGTTTTTTATTCCCGGCTCCGTGTGTCACTTGCAGTTTCGGGAGAGAACGGCGATCTCTGTTTTGTTTGGCCGTCGTCTGCTCTGCTTCTCCTCGCAGAGCCCCCGTGACCTTCCTGCGAGGGCACGTGCTACAGGCCCCGTCCCCCCATTTTATTATTTTTTACTGTTAAAGTTGCGTTGCAGTTTTCAGTATTAAATCTTTAACGTCCTCGTGTTGTACATTTCGATTAGTTGTGGCTTTTCTGGACATCTGTACACACTGTTTTTATTTAAAACAGGGTTCTCTTCTCTAGACCTCAATCTGACGTGGTTTCATCCCCATCACCCCATTTCACCCCGATAAAAAGTCACAGGTGTGTTTCTATATTTTTTATTTATATCCTCGCTTTTTTCTTCTTTTTTTAACAGTGAACCACCCAAGATGCGCAGTGGAACAAATGAAATTCTTGTAAAAATTAGTAGAAAAGGCGATTATGTTACATGTATTAAGATGGGTTGAAATGAGGCCGCTTTCCGGGAATTTCTGCCCCTTCCAACATCACCTGGAGAGCCGGTGCCACGTGATGCCCCAGCTGTGATTCGGGAGCATCGCTGTGTCACCATGGAAACAATGGGACACCCCCTCCCCCCCCGGTTATCTCAGCACAAACAGCATAACCACAGACTGCGCTGCAGCGTCCCTCTCTGCCCTCCTCACCTGCCTCCTCTCTTGCCTGTAAAACCTTTTATGAGGTCTTTTTAAAACCATCTGATTGCAGCAAAGCACATCAGCAAAATCCTGTGTGGTTCATAAAGGAAGGAAAACAAACATGCAAATTTGCCCGGTTCACTGCAGAAATATATCCGCGTTCGTCCGCCGGAGCTCTGCGGTTCCCACGAACGGCTGGGAGGCCTGACCGCAGCTCCTCACCTGTGACCCTCACAAACGTGTGTGGACCCTGATCCCCGGGGCTGTGTCCCCAAACCCCCCCGCCGGCCAACGCTCTAATGCGGCGGGGGCGTCTGCTGATCTGAGACAAATGCGCTCGTGTGAACCCATCCACCGCGGTCCCATATGGCGCTGCGTGTCTAACGGACATATGCCGCTCGGTTCCTGCCTCGACCGCAGACTCGCGGAAGGAACCAGCTGCTCTCCGTCACCAGAAAAGCAAACATCTTGAGCCATTAAGGACATGTAAATAAGCTGTCTCTCCGCATATCCGTTCGAGGTAATTTATGTGCGGATTTTAAAAACGTGGCTCGTGGCGAGAGAGACGTCGCCGGGCCCTCTGAGGAACGCCCGTTCGTGTCCCGTCTGGATATTGGTGTACATTTGGGCATAAACGTGTGCACTTTCTGATCTAAAGAACAGAACAAGACACAGTGGCTCCTCGTCTTACCAACAGCCCTGGAAAAGAGGCGCCTGTTTGTAAGTCAGTTTGTTCGTACCTCCAGAGTCACTTTCACCACCGACTCGCAGTCTGTAAGAGCTTAATAAAGCAGACGCTGAATTCACAGATTGTCGGTAAAACCTTCAGGTGCAGCTGTGACAAATGGAAAAGGCTTTGAAAGACTTAATATTTCTATACTTTACTAACTTTGTGCCAGAGAATAAAACAAGACTAATCTGAAAAGACAAACTTTTGTTCATCCCATAAACGTTCCCCATCCTTGCTGATCACCGGTCCTCGAACTCCACGCAGGAGCTGTAAACACCGTGGAATTGAGCTGAAATAATGTGGCCCCGCACCCCTGCTTTGTCTGGGTGTTATTTTCCACCACCTATTGGCCTGGAAGCTAAACACAGGTTATTTCTGCTCTGCAACAGGGACATTTTAGAAAGAACTGTGAGGAAAAAGAAAGAAAATTAACTGTAACCTACTTGCAAAAGTAATTCAGTCCTGAAAGACTCTCCATAAGGTGATTTTTTTTAATCGATAACATAATTATTATAGTTTCAATGGGAAATAGATTTTATCTGTTCTTCAGCACTTAATCGCTTTAAAATGGATAGTTAACATCAGCAGGAGTAGCTATAAAGAAGACCGTGCCGGTCTGTGCTGTTGAGAAGAGGGCAAAATCCAAACTGGGTTTTCATAAACACAAGGAAATGTTCCGTGAACCGCAGCAGGCATATTATACAGAACCGTTCAAAACCTCAAGCTAAAGCAAATAAACCAAAATGCTCTCATCCCTCTGAAAAAAATTAGCATTTTAGCAGATATGAAACTCTTCAGTCAATAAGCCGGCGTGGAGACATTCAACATCGGGAGGGTAATGCAGTGTAAATGCAGTGATGGAGGACAGACAGTCACATCTGGGACCCTGCCACTTTGCTGGGTCTGCATTGATGGCTGTGGTTTCTTCTGCAAAATGCATATTATTACATTTAGGGTATTAATTTGTTTCTGTTTACCTTTGTAAAAAAAAAAAAACACCCGGTATGAGACACAGTCTTCCACAGGGTTCTCCACAGAGAAATTTGTAGACCCACGGTCTCTGGGGACCGCGACCTGCAGGATGTGTTCCCTACAGCTGGCAGCTGTGATGCAAGAAAGGCCTCATGGATGTCCAGGCCAGCATCTGTCCTCATGTGGGTGTTAACCCTCCCATACAGCGGAAAACTGGAATAATCCAACTGGACAGTGGGCGGAGGGGGGATGGAAACCGGCTAACTAACAGACAGATGTGCATCCGATCCCGTCTCCGGACCAAACAGCTGCGGATTTAAAGGTCTCCAGGCTGGCGGTTCAACAGCTCCCGCCGAAACTCGACTCTTTTATCTCCACCACTGATCTGGAAATTGGCACCGAAATGTCAGCGCTCACATCTTCTCCGCAGACCGGAAAATAAAAGAGTTACCCGGACCGGAGACTTGAACCCAGGAAGAGACCCAGTCGTGTCCCTGAGGCGGAGACTCCCTACTGTGGGTCCGGATCCCACCCACCGGCTGGCCGAGGAGGTGTTCGGCGTTTCTGAAGAGCCTAGTCGCTGCTTTCACACTTTGTCGCTAAACCCGCTAACGTGGGCGGCAGCAGCCCACACACCACCCCGCGGGGGGGGGCTCGCTGAAGACAGGGCTCCAGATACAAGCGGAAACAGCCTGGATTTAACCCAACGTGTAACTGTGTTCTCCAGTCAGGATCAGGGGGTCCTGGGGGTCAGGATCAAAGGCGGGAGAGGGGGCTGTGGGGAAAGGGACACTTAAAGTGGACTGTAGGACAGGGGGTGCAAAGCACTGAAATTTTTGGCCAGCAGGAGGCACAGAGTGTAGAACTGCCACCTTTGGGCTCGAAGGACCCCCACCAGGTTTGGATCCCACCTCCTGCTGCAGTTCCGTTGATCAAGGTACTGAAGTAAAAATGATCTCGTTGTACAAACGGATAAGTCAGTATAAGTGTCTTTGCACGCGAACCTCAGGCTGTGTCGGACTAAGGTGAGACATAGTTAAATAAACGTAAATTTACATGTTGGCTCTTCCACGGCTCACAGGGGTCTCACAGCAACTGCAACACGGGATCCAAACCTGGATCACGTCAAGCTCCCATTTTCCCGAGCCGCTCGGCGCGGCCCCATCCCCACACGAGCAGGCGGAAGCTTCCTTGACCTCCAGGCCCAGGAGGCAAGGCCACGCGGCGACACGGAGATGTTCTGCCCCGGACCGTCGAGGCAAGGCGGGTTGAGCTGAGCCACAGTTACACCGGAGGGAGAAAGTGAATCCGCGTGTTTTATCTCATCACAATGGTGGCCGAGGGCAGCAAAGAGGATTAGGTGCGATTAGGCAAAACCGCATCTACTGGTCAGTGTGATGCACCAGATTAGGCTGGAAATCCACAGGCTGGAAGTGTATGTGTTCACAGAAGAACTGGCTCACCGAACGGTTTCACTGCCGTTGTGAAAGTCGGAGAAGGAAAAGAAGCGTCCGACTGCCGGTCCTCCGTGGACGTCTTTCTGCTGCTGCTGCTTCGGCCACCATTTTCAAACACTGCTGCATCTCCAGGGTGGGGGGAAATGGCAGCGTCACCTCAGGGGTCTGCTGTTCTTAGAAGTCACGCTTTTGCACCAGGGACTGGGCCGCTACCTGCAAATTGCCGTCTGCAAGTTTAAAGGGGTCCGAAGTGGGCCTACCTTCCGCCAGGAACCTGGGCTCAGAGGACACGGGTGGGTTTCCTCCTTGCTGCCGTCTTCGGACACCGTGGTTTTATACACAAACACAAGCTTGGATTGAATCCCACTTCCTGGTGCGGTGCCCACAATCGAACGCTTTACCTTGGAGATTCTCAGCTACTTTCTGCTGAGCGAATATTTGACAACAAATTGGAACATTTAATGCTACAGAAAGCTGATGTTCACAAGCTGTGCCGTTAACCACACCTACATTTGTAGTGGAATTTAACAGAACTTTCCTGAAGATGACGTGGACCTGCTGACGTCCAGGGCAACAGTGACATCAGCTCAGCCTCAGCTCTGGTCTAATGTGCTCATGCGAGCCCAAAAGGTTCCTTCGGATGTCAGTCGGGACCGCAATCCAGGGTTCCGAGTTCCTCCGCCTCTGGGCACCTCGCCGGCCCCACTCACACGGGAGCAACGAACATCTGCAGGTTCTTGTCTCCATCCCCGATGTAGAATGACCTCCCCGTGTCCCTCAGCACTACGGAATCCCTCCCAAACCCATCTCCCGCTCCCCATTTCTCTCCTCATCTCCTCACGGCCACACAAAACGCGTCCAACAGCGTCTGCTGCGATCATCTGCGCATCTGCTGTCTGAATGTCACTTGAAGGATGCCAACCAGCAACACGGTGGGGTCACACACACAAGCTGGGTTCTCATCGCCCCGCGTCTGCGTCCAAAAGCTCCTCCCCTGCTGCCGACGCGCTGTATTTATGCACCACGGTGGAGAAGAGCGTGGGCCACACGAGTGAACGCAACCGCAGATGCGGCGTCGGCTACGTCGTCTACCGGCGACAAACGCAAAACTTTCTTCCAGCTGTAATCTGATTCCTTTCACTGGCACATCGCGTCCCCCCCGAACTCATTCCCTGTAATCCCATCTGTGCTGGCGTCGCCCGTCACACGAACAAAACACACCCGCAACGTGATTCTGCTCCGTCTTTGCCGTTTTGCACCGAGTCACTTCAAAAGCGAGGCGACGTGGGGGGCGAGCTTTTGATACGGCGACCTCATTATTGCGGGGCCGCGGTCGACGACGTGACGCCCGCGGCGATAACGGGATTGCGGTTTGGGGGGGTGTGACAACGCGCCACATCAAAGCGGCGTCCGCCAGCGCGTCAAAATAATAATTAAATCCTATTCACACACTTCCTGACTGGCGGGGAAAGGCGACAGCTTGACTTTGCTCGGGGAAAACAGACGGCGTTTCGCCGGCGTGTCGCTTTTTCCTCCGCGCCGATAGGCCTCGCTAATCCACCGCCGAACGCGCTACGGAAACAGCGTCGTAACGCGGGAAACGGCGCCGACCTTCTGGAAAACGCCCCACGTCTGTGTTTTAAACCGACTGCCGTCTTAGCGCCATGTCTTATTTCCCTCCTGCTTCGTGTTTTATACGGTTGCGGGGAAATTTGTGATCCCTCTGTGCCTCACAGCTGCTGAATCCCTTCAGACTTCGGGATGGGTCCCAAACCCATTTCCGTCCTCATCTCTTATCTGCTCCACAAATTCATGTACAGAGGTGCGTCGGAACGTCGCCCGCGATGCGGGGAGATTTCGGTCTCGGGAGGCTCGGTTTAACTGCCCTCACGTGGGTCCAAGACCTCGCTTTAACTGTCAGGTTTACAGCGGCAGCTTCGTTCCTTCCAACAATGTTAACAGAAGTTCCATTAGGAGTTACTGGCTCCTTGTAAATGCTCCAGCGGCAAAGCGGCGGTACTGCGCGACGCTCTGCGGAACGCGACCTTGCGGACGCTTCCGGGGAGGTTTTGTCTGCCATCTCTCCGGTCTGAGAAGGTCAAAGGCCTCATTTCATTTCATTTATTTGCTTTTTTGCCGTGTTTTCCGTCCCTTAATGCCGCATCCTGCCGCAGAGCTTCGACTCTTTCATTGCGCCGACTCCCCTGACCGTGGCCGACAGCATCACTGAGCTGAGCGCAATTACCAGGAAAAAATGTCAAGGCTGCAGCAAAATCGCGTGTTTCTCCTTTTCTTTTGTAAACTCACCGGCTGCTCATGTTTTGCACAGCTGAGTTACCAAATCTTGGGACACAGACGGTTTCTGGTGTTTATTTCCCTCTCATTGCGGTTTCTCCACCGATCCATGTTCTGAAAAGCACTGGGACGACAATCTGCCTTTACCCTGCCGGCCTCCGGGTAGCTGTGAAAGGCACTCGGATGGAGAGGGAAACTTTCCGTGCTGCTCACAGGTCGTGTCTGGTGACCAGCAGCAGCTTGACTGGAAACCGAACGCATTTCTGCTATAAATCAGTCAGCAGTCGGCTTTGAATAGGAGTTTGTGGACATCGATCAATACGCTGGCGTTCTCTGCATCCGTTGCTTTCTTCACAGGTAGAAGGTGCATTAGAACCCCCGGCATTGGGAACCCCACATGTTTAATGTTCCCCCTTCTTGTTTTCCTCTCCTCGGCTGCCTGTTGGCTACTTGCCTCCTCCTCTAGCATGACGGCTAATGCCGTTTGATTCGTCTTGGCCGACTTTGCACCACCGTCCGGCTCCCTGCGTCACTCTGCTGAGACAGGAGCCCCGCGAGCTGAACTGAACTGAGTCGTCGCTCTAAAAGTGACTTTGGAGATACGAACAAAACGAGAAATTTCTGGGTCTCAGTCGTGTCGGAGCATTCGCTGTTAGTGTGTTAGACACGCCACCTTACACAACACCAGAGATGCGCTGTTTCTTATTTTTCAAGGTGCGAGTGGATGACACCTTCGGAACCTTCTGCATCTGCTAAATGTGCCGTAATTAGTTTCCGGAAACTGCTGTTTATTTCACTCCAGCAAATGTGTCTTAAGTGCTTGCCAATTACCGGTGTAAAAATGACCCCCCCCCCCACTCCGGCGAGTGCAGGCGTCAGCCGTTACGGCGCCGCTCGACACAGCGCAGCCGCTCGGCGCGCATTTCGGTCCTGCCGCGCGGGAGGGATGAACTTCTACCTCGACCTTGGTCGTCTGTCCTCAGGAAGTCGGCGGTCTTCAAAAGGCCCCTCGACTGGGCTGGGAAGTTTGACCTGAAGTCCTACGGCTACCTGGGGGGGCGGGACGGGCAGACTGTGATGCATGAAACATGAAACGACACCCCTCCCCAACCAGCTCTTTGTCTTTCTTTGTCCAGAAGCACCATGCCAACAAGATGGTCCAAGCACCCCGCTGGAACGGGAGGGCAGAGGCTCACAAATAGAAGCACATTTAATCATTTAGATGATGCTTTACCCCCCCAGGCAACTTACAAGTTATGCAGCTGGGTGGTTTTTACCGGAGTGATTTTTAGGGTAAGTACCTTGGTCAAGGGTACAACAGCAGGAGGTGCAGCTCTCACTTCCAAAGGCAGCAACTGGAACCCTCTGCTGAGCACCATGGGCTGAGGCTTCGCGAGCATCCAAGTTGCCGGTGGCTCATCCAGCCGTGAGGAACATGAAAACACATTCAGATCCCGGCGGTTTGCAGGGCTGCTCCCGCCGTTGGCTCTGCTCTCAAGAGATTTGTCACTTTTATCTTCCCAATGCAACTTGGTGTGAGGTCCCACATTCAGAGGAACGGTGCAGAAAGACAGGTGCTGGTGGCCACCTGAGCAGCACTTAAAGTGTATCGACCATTTCGCTTTCTTTCCGAAGCCTTACCCATTTTAGTTTGCTTTATCTGTAAACTGCGTCTGTCTCCACACCGAGATCTTTATCAAACATGTTGGATGGGCCGCAGCGGAATGCGGAGCATGAGAATGAGCCGCAGGTGCCCTGACGTCGTGGGCGGCAGCGGAGAGAGGCGGGGAGAGCGCTCTGGTGGGTCAAGCACAAATTGTACCGCAGTATTCTGGATCCGGGGCAGAGGCTGGGCAGGAGGGAGGTACAGTAGTCCGCGTGGGGTATCTCCATGGCCTGGACCAGAAGCCGCGCAGATGTCAGAAGGCGTCTGCAAGAGCAATTCACGGCTTCAGTCGGCGTTGGGTTGACTGTCGCTTCCCGGCTCTGAACCGGATGAAATGAGCAGTTGCGAGACCACGAGGTCCTGACCACCTCCGGAGACTGCAGACCCCCTGCAGAGTGAAGGCACAGGCTGCAATGCGACGACCCCCCCGGCAGCGCTCAGAAAACCTGGCTTTCCGCGATATTTACATGTTTTATTAAGCAAGACAAGATGTTTTAATCATAACGCTCATTCTTGACGGGACGCGCCGGGAATCGAAGCCCGGTGACATTAACGGTTTTTAATTTTTCCCCGCTAAAGCGGCGACGTTCGCAAAGGTGAGGCATCAGAGGGGCCAACCGAGCAAACTGATCTGAAACGTCGCGAGAAGAGAGAAGAGATGTTTTCTGCACAAACGCTTTTGAGATCGTACCGCAAGGATATTTTCCAGCAAAAAAAGTTGTGAAAGTTCACAGATTCCTGCGAGCTGCACCAAACCGCTCCGTCCGTCACTGAGGTGCAGATATGTCTCACTGTGCTGCGTCCGTATCACAACTGCACATATTACACACTGTGTATAAATATTAACTGTACGTGTGTGTTAAACTGCACATATTACATCTATTACATCTATTTTTTTTTGCAATTTTCTTTCATTTCCACCTGATTTTGTTTTCATTTACATACAGAGAGCATGTAAACACTATGGCACAGTTTACTGTACATGTTTATTATTCACTCTACAGCGTGTGTACGAACACACTCGCGCGGTGATTGTTACAGAATGTCTCCGGAATATTCATCATCACCCCTGACTTTGCGGATCAGAGCGGCGGGACGGCGGCGCAGATGAGCTCTGGTTCCTCGCCGGACGTCGGCAGCATCCCGCTGGGTCAGAAGGGGGCCGGACGGTCGATACGCGTCGACCTCAGCAGTCAATCCCTCCTCGTCCAAGGGCGTCGCCGTTTCCGGGACGTGTGTCAGAGCCCGCAGTCGCCTGGTGTCTCGGGGATACCGTGCTGCTTTTACCGTGCTATGCCGCTTCAGTGTGGGGCTGTTTGGTTAACTGGGTAATTTTTACCGTGGCAATTTAGGGTAAATGCCTTGGTGTGCAGCGGGGGGGTGGGGATTTGAACTAAGGACCTTCAAAGGGAAGACGCTGCTTTTGGCTGCTACCCCACTGCGATGCCCCCCGGGCAGCCCCCGGCAAATGTGCCTTCTGTTTGAATGAAACCAAGGCGGGGCAGCAGGGGGCGCTGCTGATGGACGGCCTGGCTGTCGGTGACGGGAATGAGTCGAGGGCCGACAGGACCCCCGTGTTTAGTCCTCGACGGTGTCCCACTGGCCACTATGCAGGGGGTGGCCCGCGTGCGGTGGTTCAGTCACACCCCCTAGATGGAGTCCACAGTGGGGGAGTGATCACCATAGTATTACCCCCGACCTCACCAAGTACCCCTGGTCTCTAAAGTGGCACTTATCCCCACCGGCAGGAACGCTACCGCACTCAGCCGGGGTCCGACAGTCAGGACGGGACAGAGGAAGAGACACTGGATGATGGGAGCACAGCTTGTGTGTCTGACACCATTGTATTGCTGGTTCACATCCCGCCAGAAGTGACGTTCAGACAGCAAATACATAGCTAGATGGGGATGTGGGTTTGTGAGGGATTCAGCAGCTCCGAGGGACACGGGGAGATCATTCCACCACAGCGGGGACCAAACCAAGAATTTAGATGTTTAAACGTGGACTTGTTCGGCACACTCAGCCTTCTCTGACCGCGCAAGTTTGTTGCCCCACGTGGGCAGCGCCCATCTTTACCACCTCGCTCCAGCCCACCACTCCGCCGCTAAATAACTTCATTCCACGAGAAGGTGCTGCTTTTTCGATACGGTCCGGATGGTGAGGGCCGGGAGCTGCTCTTTGTGTTTATTAACGTTCAGTGTTTTTATTTCCATCGGCCGCAAGTAAGGAGCACCCGCCCACGTGGAGCTCTTCTCCGACTTGATGGTCACATCAAGAGGCTTTTACATAACGGCTGAATTGTGTTCGCATCGCACGCAGCAAAGAACCTCGCGGAAGCTTCTCCGGAGCATTAGTCCCGCTTCTGCGTGGAGAGAAGATACACGTTAATACAGCAGATGGAAACATCACCGCATGCGGAGCTGCTCTCTGCTCCTTTTTGTTTGTATGTAGTCCGTGTTTATTTGCGTGGCTCTGCACTTTTACGCCGTGTTTGGGCGTTACGTACGTGGCCGGTTCTGTGGACTCCTACTTCCATTTTTGAGCAGGTCATTTCAGCCAAATTATTTTCTAAAAGCTTAAATTTAACTGAGCTAATGTGTTCAGGCAGAGCAGGAGGTCACAGCACAGCTCCGCCAACGGGGCGGCGAATAAATATCAGATCTGCGCCTTCTGAGATTTGCGGGAGTGAGATGCCGTGATTTGCTGCCTGCCGGACCCTTGGTGGTGGTGGTGGTGATTCTGTGCCTGGCACACAGCTGCCTTAAAAGGCCAAGAAAACTAACAAATGAATGATCAGAAGATGAGAAATATGGTTGTTGCATTTATGATGTCAGATATAGTAGTTCAACCACAGCCTCGGTGGGGGGGGGGGGGCTGGAGAGCAGATCTTTAGCACAACAAGGTCAGCCCTCCAGTCCTCAGACCAGCTGCCTTAAATTCCTCACTCCATTTCCCTTAACCTGAAGCAGCTGGTCCTCAGCAGGCTGTCTGAGGCAGGCAGGGGTGGGCAATGGGGAGCCATCCATCAAGTTCAGCCCCGCCCCTGGCAGGCAAGTACCGCCC
Organism: Arapaima gigas; assembly: GCA_900497675.1. Lineage (NCBI taxonomy): Eukaryota > Metazoa > Chordata > Actinopteri > Osteoglossiformes > Osteoglossidae > Arapaima > Arapaima gigas. The sequence continues at coordinate 346,371 of UFQX01005284.1, read as the reverse complement.
ACAATAGTTAAAAATAGGGTGCAATGAAATATTAAAACAATCATTGTTCTCACCGCCTTCTGACTTCGAAAAGCGTCAGATGTAGAGCGGCGAGGAAGGTTTCCATGCGTAGACGGGTGTTTGCTATTTTGTGAACAGAACAAAAACAAAGGTGCAGGATTTTAACCGTGACAAAATATAACAAATAGAGAAACACGAAGGAGCGAGTGTGTAAACCAAACAAAAAAAACGGTTCCCCATCTTCACAGCAAGCAGGTGTTTGGTGTCCTTCATAGCACCATCAGGACGCTGAGATATCGGAGCGCCGGAGGTCAGAGGTCACAGTCGGAGTAATTACCACGGTTACAGATACCCAGCTCTTCAATTACACCAATAATCCTCCGGTGGCTGTGAATATATATGGCTCATTTAGCTGAAGGTGAATCCATTTGTAGAGCTTTCAGGCTCCCTTGTTTTTTCCCTCAGACATCTTACCGAACAATTAATAAGAAACGGATTCTACAAATATTCTCAGGATCGCAGGGGCTTTTTTTAAGTGACACATCAGGGGAAGAAAAGTGCCCCCCCCCCCCGGTCGCAGCCGCTGTCCAGGTACATTTAACGCAAATTTACACTCAAAAATGACCAACATAAGAACATTACGACGGGTGCAGAAGATATGTTCGGATCCCAGTAAAGAATCGTCCAGCCGTCTCCACTGTGCCCCTTTTTATCGTTCGGCCCACGTGACATGAGGGTGAGACGGCGTTACAGAACTGCACAGCACCGTGGTAAACAGCGTTGCGCCTGCGCACCGTCGCCAGGTGCGACACCCCTCCCCCGTATCTTCCGGAAAATGGAGGACGTATTTAATGCGTTTTGTGTTCGTGTCTGCGGTGCGGACGCAGCGGACGTTACGGGTCACCGGCGTCCCGGCCTGACAGCCTGATGGATGCAGCTGCGTTCCTGCTGACACACGTGGCCTTGTGCGGCGGCGGAAAATGGCTCCTCTCTGCGCGATGACGTGTGACAATGTGACAGAAAACAGAATGCCGGGGGTCTGCGCGGAACGCTTAACGCCGACCAAACGGGCCTTAAACGAAACGGGTGGCAGAGCGGCAGCAGGTGACACGAGCGGCCGCGGTCGCCACGGCGGTTCGCCAAGCCGAGTTTGTGCCCCCGCTGGAGCTTCCGACCTGCTTTCTGAAGAGTGAGGCGCAAAGGTTTAGCAGCTCGCGTAGTGTCCGAAATTGGAGGGGTGTCGATGAGCCGCCGGGGGCGACTTTTGATGCGTCTCCCGACATGAGAAAAACGCACGGTTCTGGGAAAAAGACGATAACGGAACTAATAATGTGGAGAAATAACAATAAATGAGTAAAAAATAATCCATGCTGGAAAAATGCCCTTTAGAGTGAACGGTTATTTTTTAAGAAGTCCTCAGACGAGCTAATGCTAAATGCCCGGGTTCGAATAGGAGAGACGACGTCTTCGCTTTCTGCAGTACCACTTCATCACAGGCATTTTTCTAGTCTGCCCAGCAGGGGGTGTAGTGGTTAGTGCTTCTGTCTCACACTTCAAGGGCCCAGGTCTGAATCTTTGGTGTCTGATAACCTCCACGCCGTGCTGTACGCCGGCCTCAATCTGACTGTCCAAAAATAGTCTGGCGACACCTTTCCTGGTAAACCAGGTTTCTGGGGGGAGCAGCAGACAGTCACCCCCCCCCCCCCCCCCCCCCCCCCCCCCCCCCCCCCCCCCCCCCCCCCCC
>UFQX01005284.1:334557-344618 GCA_900497675.1 Arapaima gigas | reverse complement strand
CCCCCCCCCCCCCCCCCCCCTTTAAACTGTCACTGTGCTGGCGCATTATTGCCTGTGACACGCTGACTTGTGAAAGCTGCTCACCTGGGCGCCCAGGGGTGAGCCGCACTAGCGGGGGGTGAATCTGAGCCGTCACACGCCATCCGGCCGACTGGGTCCCGGGCCCCCCTGGGTGTTGGTGTAATCATCGAAAGCCCGTTTAGCACTTTGCCGCGGTGACGCGAAATCCCCATTGTGCGCTTTTTTTGTCCCACTGACACCGAGGAGGATTAATAGATATGCGTCAGTGCGATAAAGTGGTTAATGCTTTGGACATGTGGATGGGGACTTAGAGAATTAAAACCTTAAATTATGGCTCTCTGCTGTGATATATGTGTGCTATCCAGAGCAGAGCGTGTGTGTGTGTGTGTGAGTGTGTGTGTGTGTGAGACAGGGACAAAGTCCTCATTACCACACAAGGTACAATGTCCCAGCAGTTGCCTTCTTGTTCCACCCAGAGAGCTCAGGAGCCCCCCTGGTGTCTGCGTTACTGAGAGCGCCACCTGGAGCCAACAACCTGCAGCGCCTGTGGCCCGGCAGCCCGGGATGAATATTAGGTTTGTGTGTGAAAAAGGAAACAGGAGGCACATTGTTTTAACGCACCGGGAACTGCGTCGCTCCTAAACTGATAAAGGAGTAAATAATGCTGCGCGAATTTAGGTTTGATGCTTATGTAACACAGCAGAGACGTGATCCGCCCCTCCAGGGGTCTCCTCGAGGGCACCGAGGAGCTGCTCTGTCCTCGCAGCATCCGTGATGTTTGTCACCGAGAAACGGGGAATGAGTCCAAACAGAACGCGGAGGAAAGCAGGCCCCGCGGTTCCGAGGGTCCTGAGAAAAGCGATCGTTCGATGGCGTCGGAAAAACTGAATCTCGGAGAAGTGAAAATATACGGTTGGTAAATTTGGAAAAAATTAATTGTTGCGTCTCCGTCTCCCGAGATGTGCCGTTTCGGCTGTACGAACGCAAGCGAACTGATGTGTGATATGTTCATATGTCTGGTTCCGGACAGAAATGAAAATTCTCCGAAGCACTTTAAATCCGCCGTTCCTTTTTGTCGGTTTCGCTGGATTTGCTGTGTTTCGGTGAGTTCATTTGTGGCGTTTATTCGACTTCGGTTTGTGGGGAGAAAAAAAACAGTTGAAACAGCAGCCGGATTGCCGCGGTCGGTCATTTTGGCCGCAGGGAAAACCAAGCGGGAAGTTCTTTTGTTTGTTGCTGTTTTTAAGCGCCGTTGCGTTGAAGCAAACTCTTATACGGGGCGCTTCTAGAAAGTTCCGCCGTGAAGGGCAGCTGTTCGCGAATCTGCCACTATCGTGATCATCCGTCAACAGCGGCAAATGAGCGAAAGAGCGTTCTGGAACGCCTGGGGGTCCTTCCCATCCCTTTCGCAGTCTCCAGTTCACCGAAGCGACCTCCGAATTCTGCTCCTCCACCGCCCATCCCCTGCTGCAAACTGAGAGAGAAGACGGCGTCTGCGATTCGAAAACGAACGTTCGGGGCGATGGACCTGAAGTCAGTGCCCATCACGCTGCGGTCCTTCGCCGGCGCAAACGGCCCATCGGGTCGCAACAGCTCGCGGGCCGGACCGTCTGCGGAGCTCGCCCAGAATGCCACCCATTACCGGCCAAGACGTGTCACCCCCGCTAATGGCCATAATCCACTTTGCACTCGGCTAAAAAATACATTCTAACTGAATAATACATGGGCGACGGCTCTGACGCCGGCCATTAAGGTAATTCGAATTCGGCTGCCGTCAGTTCGGCGCGAACGCGTTGCCCGAGGGGGAGACTCAAATTTCAACCTTCATTTAAAGATCAGAAGTGGTACGTATCGCCACGGTGACGGAAAACAAGTCCGGCTCATGTCCGGTGAACGCGGTGCGGCGGTCGTGTGACGCGGCCCAGAGTGACGGGATCAAAGTTGGAGCGGGCTCCTCCGGGGTCTCGGCCTGGCGCGCCCTTCCTGGGGAAATGAGGACGGAGAGGCGGAGCGGAGGCCGTGTGTCCGCAGGGGGGCCTAAAACGGCGCTTTTTCACAGGGCTTTCGCCGTCCATCCGAATGGCCTTGCTTTCTGCTAGGAGCTGCTGTGGAAAAACTTGGCCCTGCTTTCCTCGGCGTGCGGGAAAGACGCCGCCGCACCTTCCTCAGGTATCGGTTCGGTTTAATTTTAAATCGGCTTCTCACACAGCCCCCCTCAGCTGAAGGGACAGAACAGGTGTAGCAGGTAGACAGTGAGGCTGGAGGTAGAAGTGACGTGTTTAATAAGGGCAGCTAGCGCAACACGGTAAACCTGGAAAAATCCTGCTGGGGTCCAAGTGCCAGCAGCCCCCCCCCCCCCCCATCCTGGGCTTCTACACATAGAAACACAGNCGGTAAACCTGGAAAAATCCTGCTGGGGGCCAAGGGCCAGCAGCCCCCCCCCCCCCCCATCCTGGGCTTCTACACATAGAAACACAGTGTCAGTAGTTGCAGCTGAGAGAGGTTATACTGCCGAGGACAGCACAGTAAAACAGGGTGACGTGATGTCGAGGTGCAGGCGAGCTGATGACATCATCATGGCAGGGGGTCCTCAGCTGCCAGGAGCAGGGTCTCACCGCTGGTGCAGAAGCGAAGTCTGCAGGATTCCACATGACTTATGTCAGGGAGAGAGACGAGTTTTGATTTAAACAGACACTGTGTATTAGTTTTATTATCAGTATTATTATTTATTACAACTTTTTTCTTCCTCAAGCAAGTCCACACAGTCAGTACAAAATCATCATTTTTTTCAATTTTAATTCACACAAAATGTTATTATTATTCACTCTGTTTCAATGTTTCGTGCAACTACTTCCTGATGATGTTGAGCACTGAGGAGGACACTGGGGCGAACTTGGGACGGACTGAGAAGGACCCGGAAAGAAAAAACTGAATAAATAATTGCGTCATCTAGTTTGCTTCAATAGTCACTCTGTTTTCGGGAATAAATTAAAACCGAGTGCGATTGTATAATGTTCTCCAAGGTGACTCGGGTTCGTACTGGCGCTGATTTATCCCTTTTACGCAGCCCGATCATTTGTACTTATCGGGGGAGGTCCCTCGATCGAGTGCCCCAGAGCCGGAGTGGGGATTCTAACCCAAGTCCTCCGACTGCAAGGTGACCAGTCGCAGCGCCAAGTGCTGCCGCATCATTCTGTCACCGCCGCGCCACGTTTCGCTCGGGATGTAAGGAGACGGCAGATCTCAAAGCCTCGTAGCCGCAGAGAGGAGCCGCTCGCTGTGCCCTTTATCCAGCCATCGAATCTGAAAGGCGCTTATCTCGGCGTCGCGCTCAATCCCGGAGACTCCAGCACACCTGCACCTGTGTAAACACCTGTATTGGGGTAAAATCACGAGGTTCTGCGAGGCGCTTCTCGACAGACACGAATGTGAAATTCGGGAGGCGGTGAAATGACAGGAGGGCGCCGAGCCTCTCTCTCGTGGGCCGCGTTTCCGTGCAGCAGGGGGTCCCAGTGGGAGGCCTAGCAACACGCCACACGATCGTTTGGTGGCGCCGGCGCGAACCGCCCTTGAAGGAAGCCGCTCCGAGCGCTTTGATTTCTTTTAATACTTTATTTAGTGCCACCATGTCAGCGATGTGAGAAGCAGGGCGGCTAATTGGGCTTGAATCACAGCCATTTGCTGGAGAAAAAGGATTTAAGCATTAAATGTTTCCTGCTGTGACTGGAACCGAATAGGCGGCCGGGGCCGCTGGTGGTGCCGCGACTTCCTGAATAATGGAGGCCGCCCGGCTGCGGCCGGTGACGTGCGCCGGGGTAAGTGTCGCGAATCGACACGCGATCAAAGGACGGCTCTTCTCTGCCGGGACGGCGCTCCCCTCGGGACCCTCGACGCCATCCAGCCCTACTCGGAATAAATCGGGGCCGCTGTGGGGGGACCTCCTGCTCCCCTTCCTGTCAGAACGTCCTGGTGTAGGACCCCGAAGGGCACTCAACCCCGCATATTCTCATCGTTTCTTCAGGGAAAATAGTAACCGAGGGGTTTTTTCTTCAATCCCATCCGTGAAGTTACAAAGATGGGCGTTTAAATAAAAAAGACTCTCCATCTTAGAATCCACATTTAGAAGAGAGATAGGAACACTGTTTTTACCTCTCCTCACAGGGAGATTTCAGCACACTGAACCCCAGCAAACACAAACGGTCTGGGTATTTACCCTGATCCGATGCAGTGAAAGCCCAGCTGTATAAATGGGCGAATAACCGTGAAGGTGAACTTTGTCTTAACACTGTATGTCACCTTGAACAAAGGCGCCAGTTAGATGAAGGTCACGAGCGGAAAAGTACGACGTGCGGAACGGTGGTCAACTCGACAGCACTTAGCGACAACATCCGAGACGTGCCCAGTTACACACAGACGTAATAAATATTTCCCTCATATTAATTTAAATATCAAAATGAGTGAAAAGGGCAAAAAAAAAACCACAGGCTTTGAAAAGGTGTCCAGGCCATTGAATTTGTGAGACGTCCTCATTGATAAACATTTTGCGTTGTGTTCTTGTCATACATTCGCTCCGTTGAAGTACGTCAGGTCATTTGAAGGAGCGACGCGCTGCTAAGCGGGACGCCAAAGCCTTTTTTCCGCCCTTTGTGGCGTCTCTTTAAAAACTGCTGGGTTCGGCGATGCACGCGGCTCTTATCGCCCCCCTCTTTCTCCTCCCGCCGAGTCCAAACACAGCTGTGTGGATCGCGAGGTAAGTGGCTCTGTTCTTTTCATGTTCTCAGCGCTGCGCTCGCACGTTTCTTCCTCCTTTTTCATCTTTTCAAGTGCATATCGCATTTTACATTTTAATTCCCATTGTCTGTAGGAAGTAGGATGTCTGTCAACCCGCGACCGGTCCTCTCAGCGCACGGTTATACTCCGGCCTGCTGCACACGGAAGATCACAAAGACAGTGAGGGACACAAGAAAAGTTTTCCTTTTCTATAAAATGCTTAAAAAAAAAATAAACAGCGATTCAACGCAGATTTCCGTGGTTTAGAAAAAAACTGGTTTAGAAGGAGGAGAAAAATGAAATTCAGTGATTCCTCTGCAGCTTCTTCCTTTGGAAAAGTTGGTTGTAAAGATGAGCTGAGGTCCCCAGCTGGAGTAGCAGGTCTTCTAGGACTCCTCTGAACAACGTATTTTGTAGGGGATTCCGAGGTACGATGTTCTTTACTTGATTTCGCTAGTTTTTTACTGACACCGGCCCTGAAACGTTGCGCTAAAGGAAGTAGGTTGTAGAAGAAAGCACACAGGTCATAGTAACCAGATAGGCCTGGATGGGTTAACTCTCCTTCCTTCAGAAGGACAGAAGCCGACTCATCTGTGTTCCACTGAACTCCTCCCGATGATCCTTCCCATATAAATGTATTAAGTTTCCACATGTGAAGTCCTTGAATAAACAGGTTTCTTAGCCCTCTTCTTTGAGATCCATCCGGCCACAGTGTCCTGTGTGTTTGTGTGGTTGTCAGGCAGAAGTGGCCAAGTGGGCAACACAGATTCAAATAAGAAATGTGGGGCTGAGGCCCCTTAAGGGAAAATCAAAGGTGTTTCACAATGTATAACACCGGCAAGGAAAACATTCACATTTAAAAACCCAAGCAGACCAAACTAAGCCCAACTCATCCAGTTCAAACTAAGCCCAACTCAAGCAGTTCAAGCTAAACCCAAACCAGCCAGACCAACCTCAACAAACCCAAGCAGACCAAACTAAGCCCAACTCAACCAGTTCAAACTAAACCCAAACCAAGCAGACCAAACTAAATCCAAGTCAACTAGATCAAGCCAAACTCAACTCGATGAAACCAAAACCAGTCTCAACAATAGCCAAGCTACATTTAGCCAAAGTTAACAATACATAACGAAACACAGTTTAACCCAGCGGAACCCAGACTAACCCAGACCCCCCAGCCACGAGGACAGCGGCAGAGCAGGCGCTGCATACGTGTCCACGAAGCTCATGGTCACGCGGTGCCGTTTCTCCACCACCCACCAGCTCTTGCCATTTTCTTCAAACTGTATTCTCACCCCACAATAGTTTCTGTTCTGAAACATTCGACTTAAATTGATGTGTCAAATTATTTAGTAATCTGCCTCCATTTACTTTTCTTCTGACTGACACTGTAATTAAAACTGACACACTGTTGTTTCCCCAACCTAAGTCCAGCTGGCAGCACTGTTACTTCTGACATCTAATACTTTGTTCCCAGGAATTATTTATGTCATAAATATTCATTCGGCTTGTGCCTCTAAATGTGTGTGTCTCTGAGTCCCGCTGTGAGGGGAGCCACGGAGCTAAACTTGTCTGACTAGAGTCCGTGTAAGGAGGAAAGAGGACGGCCGGGATGCGGACGGACGCTTCGCTGCTCTTCGGAGGCGATGCGGGCCGGAGACAGCGTGGCTGCGCTTGTAGGACCCGCCAGGTCAGGGGTGACGTCTCTCGCTGCAGAGACACCGCTGGACCGAGTGGACGGCGTCCTCATTACTGTCAGCTTGTTATTGTCACAAAGAAATATCAGCCACGCCGCAGCGGGGGGCGGGGGGGGGCAGAGGATTGATGACCGTCAAACCGAACCGGAACTGCTTTTCTTCTGGGGGAAGCAGTTTCACAGCCCCCCTGGCCCCCCCATCACCCAGACTTGACTTTTCCAAGGGGAATTTTGACGGTCGGGGGGAAGAACGCGCCGGAAAAGCTGAGAAAACTTCCCCGGCGCGTTTATCGAACCCCGGCGTCCTCACGGCTCCCTCGAACCTCCCCCCGTCCGTTTCTACGGCTACGGCCCGATGTGGGCCGAGAGAAGGGGGGGACAAAGGAAGGTAATGGGTTAGGTGATTACTTTGGGAGATGGGTGACAGATAGCGCTGGCGTCGGCTCGGTGGGTGGCGTGGTCCGACGGGGGGGGCGGGCGGTGGCTGGGAACCAGATAAAGGACCTCAATTAAGAACCGCCGCAATAAGCAGGAGGCTGACAAGTCAGATAATGTTGTGTACAAAAAATAGCTTACAGTAATGGCTTCCGTGGAGAGAAAAGCCCAAGAAAAATAGGGCAAATTAAATTTTGCTCGACGGGCAAACGGCAGAGTCAAAAAATACAGAAACTCAATCGAGAGCGACTTGCTCTGCTTTTCTCCGCATCCTACCGCGGCGGGACCTTCTGGAGCAAAGCGAGGATTCTGTTCGTGACGCCGGGCCTGGCAAGCGCAGGGCTGTCTGACCCACTCGAGCAGGCAAACGGGATTTTGTCTGAACTTCTTTAGAAGGAAAGCAGGACCGTTTGGCTCAAACCCCGCGTGTCCCCCGCCGTATTTAGAGCGAAGCCCACTGTGGACAGCGTGACTCGTAACTCTTTTTTCCACACGTCCGAGGCAACGCACACGGAAACGTTCACCCTAGTCTCCTTCCCTCGACAACCGAGAACCAAGAGTCGCTTGTCGAACGTCACTCAGGCCTACGGTGCAAAGTGAGGAGAAGGAAAAACTAGAGATCTAGATAAATAAAAAATAAATAAATGTCAACATCAAAAATACGAATAAATATAAATGAATAGGTTTACAATATATGTCCATAAATACACTGGAGATGTGGAGACGGGGGGGTCTTCATCGCTATCAGCCATGGTTTTATGTCACATCTCTTCACAGGACAGTTTGTAGACTCAGCCTCACACGGTATTATTTACCTGCTGACACAGGAGGGTCATTTTTACAGGGTACTGAGACCTTCATCCAGGGCCCGAGAGTAGGAGCGGGGATTCAAACCCAGGTCCTTTGAGCATAACCACAGAACTCCCCCGCAGTCTCTTTCATGCCCTTGATCCAGAAGCGTAGCCACAAGTCACTCTCATTACTTTCCTCAAGGGCGTCCAGTTATATTAAAATATTTACACTGATACCCATTTGTGTCGCTGTTCAGAAGCAATTCGGGTCACACGTCTTGTTAGTGTTTGAACTGGCAGCCCAGCTCCTGTCGGCCCCTTCCCTCCTCCTCCTTACATCGTGTGGAAAAGCACAATTCATTTGGCTTCTCGAGGCATCAGCCTTCCCCCCCACCGCCCTCCTCAGGTGCCAGCCACGGGAGGCCTCCCTATCAGCTACCTGCCACAGGTGTACCACCCTTACACATCCGAGGCTCTAATTTACACCCTAACAAGGCGTCGATGTTTGTTCTCCAGGAGGAAGACAATTAAATACCAGCAAAGTGGAAAGTCATTCGGCTCCTTTCTGAAAACAGAGCTGATTCTAGCAGATGGATGATGGTGTGTGTGTGTGTGTGTGTGTGTGTGTGTGTGTGTGTGTGTGTGTGTGTGTGTGTGTGAGATTAACCCCTCTTAACTGATTAGGGCAAAGCAAACTGTGGACGTTCCATCATGATGCATCCTTTCCATACAAAACTTTCATTTAATTTGTATGCACTTGTAGAAGCCCCCCCCCGCCCCCGCCCCCGTCAGAATCAATAAGCTGATGGACGCGAGAAGGGCAGGATCCATAAACGGAATGGCCGTATTAATGAAAATCAAAAATCGATCTGGTGTAATTGTAATGTAGTTACAGGAGGAAAGCGCCTGATGTGAAGGAAGCTGCTACCTGAGCAACGTGGAGCGCCGAGGAGAACACCGCGCCGGCGGGGGTCCGGGTTCGCAACTCGCACGGAGGCAGGGGTCCGGTTCCCCGCTGACAGTCCCAGCCCCGTAACGGTTTTTGTCCCGGTGCCGTCGAATGACTCGGCTGCCGCTGCTGCGCGGCCACTTTAACAGGCGCACTTAGTTGGTACTGACCGGCGGTGGGGGTGTAATGGGGTGGGGACGGACTTCGTCTCTACCCGGTACATGTTTTACTCTCGCCGGAGCATCGTTTGCATCCCACTGAGTACCAGCGCACCACTGATTCTGACCAGTTGCTCCCATCCTTTCGTGGCCTCCTGCCGTTCTCAACCTGACACTTTCAGCAGGACAACGATCCACATCAGCAAACACACGGCATCTTGGGACGGTTCCACGACCGCTAGGGAACGACTCCTTCACCCCAACGGGCACCAGCTGTCGCCTCTGAAGCCGGTGGGCCACCTTTTGGATGAGGCAGGGATGATAGCAGAATGAATGTGCTGCCAGAAATTATGCAGGAACTGTGTGAAGGTGTCGGTCAAACGTGGAGCAGGAACTCTGGCTGCGCTGCGCTGTGCTGGGGGGCAAAAGAGAGTCCAACCCTCTGCCTACTGACGTGACCGGTGAGCTTATATGGAACGGGTTAACCACACAGGTTCAACCAAATCCACCTCCGAATTGGTTGAGAAGGTGTCACACCGCTGCGTGGAACAATGAAAGAGAAGCGGACGTTCTGCTGCACCGGATAATAGCACGCGAGCGAGGGGGTTGTGTTCCTTTCCAGGACGGGGCGGGTTTTTTCGCCGAGCGTCTGGAGACGGGAAAGCCGAGTTCGTTCATTCCAGACCCGAGCGCAGGAAGCCACACGAGGCGAACCGTCTCCGCTCGCGTAAAGAAGGATCGCTGGCACGTTGCCGTGGTGACGGAATCGATGTCCCCGGGCCGGTGGCCGGCGCGCACATCCCGGTCACCGCGCCGCATCTCGCGGGCGCTGCTGCCGTAAAAGCTATCGAGCCAGAGGCGTCTCCTCCCTCCAGCTGAGCCTCGAGTGATCAATTCTACATTTTGTATTATAATAAAACAGAGGTAAACCAGTTAATTGTCCATTAGAGATAATGAACTCGGTTTCATGTGCCATGGTAGGCGCCAGGCTTTTATCAATATTTCTTTTATGGGGCTCGAACAAAGAGATAAATGTTACAAAGAGGACGAGATCCTCCATGGCAACAAAGCTCCGCTCCGCTCTGGTATCCAGACTCGCGTCTCAAAGTCACCTCTCCGCTTGGGCGGTGCTGGGACTGCGGGGCCTTTGATCAGGCCCTCCCCAGGCGGGCCTCCCGGGGTCTCGCGGTACGGCTGTCCACCGGGGGGGGGGGGGGGGCTTGGGGGGGGGGGGGGGGGGG
>UFQX01005284.1:265784-330230 GCA_900497675.1 Arapaima gigas | reverse complement strand
GGGGGGGGGGGGGGGGGGGGGGGGGGGGGGGGGGGGGGGGGGGGGGGGGGGTCTGCTCGTGCTGTCGATCCGTCATTTCAGTGCATCGTGTACGTTAACAACATTTTTTAACATTTTTAGCAAGTAATTCGCTTCTAAAAACTTTAATAAAGCTCTATTTATCCCACTTTGTGGATTTTTTTATTTTTTTTTTAAATTCGGGAAAAGTATTTAAAAATTGCAGCGATATCCGCTGGACAGCCATCCGTATAATTGAAACGGAGGGAAAACGCAGCACTTTATCCCAAAGGGAAACTGCGCAAATACTCAGTCACACAAAGTCCAGTCATGTGCAGATTTACTGCAGCTGCACTGATTTATAATGCTAATGGTAATTTTTTACTGTGCCGGTCCGGGGGGGGGGGGGGTACCGCGCTCTAGGGCAGCACAGCTGGGGCATGAAGAACTAACACCACACGGACNGGGGGGGGGGGGGGGGGGGTACCGCGCTCTAGGGCAGCACAGCTGGGGCATGAAGAACTAACACCACACGGACAGAAAGGAAATAAAAATGCGGAATTAGAAATAAAGACACAGGTTCCGCCGGGCCTCTGTGCCGCCACCAGGCGCTCTCCGTTTATCCAAAAAATGTCCGTCGAGCAACACGTGGCCCATGAAAGCTCATTTTCACGCACGCGACCCGGTTCGTAAACGTAAAAACGGGCGACTTTCCCGTCCCTGAAAGTTTCCACCTGTCACCTTTGTCGTGCAAATATAAGGTTAAATTCTAATTTTCAGACCAAATGGGTTTTAATGGCGTGACGCACGGGCGCCTATCAGGGAGACACAGCTACGGCTGGACTTGGACCTCCATTATCCGTCTCTCGCCAACGCGAGCAAATCGAGAGACGAAAACCTCTCTAATAAAACGGCTCGCAGAATCGAAACAGCCTTTGAATTCCGAACGAGGCCAAAAATTCAAGGTGGGAAAAAAAAACAAAAAGGAGGGAGGGTGGAGAGAAAAATGAGAAAAAGAGAAAAGTTGTAATAACAGCCACGGTGTTCGGATATCTTTGCACACGTGACCGATCCACAGTTCGGTGTCTGTCTGAGTCGTTTGGTCCAAACGGACACGCACTTGTGCTTCTAACTGTTGCGCCACCTGCTGGCCATCGTTTTCACTATTTACACACAAAACTGCTTTCCTGATGTTCTGCTCTCGCCTTCTGTTCGCCGCGAAACGTTGAGTCTAGTCGTGCGAACGTGTGTATTGCGGACAGTCGAGTTTCTCTCCTTCTGGACCCCCTCGACGGCCGAGGGACTGATGGATTTCACGGAAATAAAACGCAGATTTATCGGCCTCTCTCTTTAGCATCTCGGAGTGGCCGGTAAAATAAGAAATGATTTGTAAGTCGGGTCTAATGAGGAATTTAGAGCGACGGTCGCAGGTCAGCAGCCACCTGGCATTTTGCTCTTCACCCCAACTTGAGCCGATAAAGTATTTCTGCGATGTCTTGGAAAAACGAAACATGTTTTGCTGAGCAAAAGTCCCGGCTCTCTGCGGCAATCTGAGGGTCTGCAGGAAAACAGGGGGGTTTTCAGAGACAAGGAAAGCGGAGGAAGCGGAGAGCTGTGTGCCTGTACACACAAACGGAGAGTCCGTATGGACCAGCAGGTGGCGCAGTGGTTAGAGCTCAGAGATTAGCGAGCTGTATAAAAGGGTAAATCCGTGCGAGACCAGGTCACCTGCACTTTGAGTGACCGCATATTGGAACGACCAGACAGTCCAGGGCACCATAATGTTATTTTTTAATACGCTTTGCTGAATTTAAGTATGAATTTACATAAATGGGGGGGACCCCCAGCCAGCATGACTAAGACCTCCAAGGTGACTCTCAGACCAGGGTGGCGTGATGTTGCGCAGCAGGTTTGACAGCTCGTCAGGTTAGGACCCCCCCCCCCCCCCCCCCAAAGGAAAGCTGTCACATGAAAGGAGTGGTGCTTTCCATCANTTTGCCCCCCCCCCCCCCCCCCCAAAGGGACACCCACTGAGGGGTCTGCCGTTGGCCTGGAGGGGGGGCTCCTTGATCTGTCAAGGCGGAGACGTGCCGGCTGAGGGTGACGTGGGACATTTGCTTGTACGTGTGTCTGTGGGAGGGGGGGGCATTGCTCCAGGGCCTCTCTAGTGGCTCCCCGGGGTGTCACACAAGAGAAATAAGACGCAGACAGCAGGGGTTAGGCCACCAGAGGGTCTTAGGGGATCTAAGAGTCCATAATTCCACCTGCTCATAAAAACACCTGACATTTGCTGAACTCGGCAAATGATGATATATCAACGCTACACTTCACGACAAATAAAAGTAAGAATAACATGCGGCCATGAAAGTGATATATTGGATTTTCTGCAGCAATTTGAGGCAAAGTTGCGCGTTTTAGCATAAATTCAATAACTGCGAATATGTGTGTGTTTTAGGCAGCACAGTAAGACGCGAGACTCTGAGGGTCCCGAAGGGGAAATAGCAGAATAATGACCAAAACAGAGGAGAGGAGGGGCGCGCGTCCGCAAAACCGCCGTCCGAAGCAGGATAGGTGTGGGAAGTGCAGGGAAAAGGCCAAGGCTGGAGGCGCACCCGGTGGATTCGAATCTAGTCATTCATTTTCTGATTTTATCGACGTCCGCGCCCGTCTCGAACCATCGATCGGCGGCCTTCCCGAAACTCGCCGCCTCGCTTTGACTGGCCGCCCCGCTAACGTAACGTGGCGAAAGGGGCACCGATGGAGGCCCGAGACGCTCAATCACATGCTTGGCGACGTTTGTTTTCGAGGCCCGGGTGACGTCGCTCCTACGCCCCGGCGGGACCGCTGCTCCCTTCCGTGTCTAACCGCTCGGTAGTCCCACCCAGCGGGGGCCCAATAAAACAGCTCACGGTTTCGGCCCCCATGCGGTGAAATGAGCTCCTTCGGTCCCTTAGAGATGCTGGATTCAGGAAGGGTCTCAAACCCATCTCCTTCTGAGCCGTTCCTCTCTTACTCGGCTTTCGGTACCAGCAGAATTTTTCAGAACTCCTTGCTGTTTGGCAGTTGCGTTAAACCCTAAATGAAGACGGTCATGTGCTCACAGTCCGCAGTTGTGTTATTTGTCAAGATAGAGACGGAGCAAAATCATATTTTAGTATTTTAGGTTTATCAGTATATATTTAATCACATGACAGCTAAGAACAATTTACCAGCTTATTATTATTATTATTATTATTATTATTGTTATTGTTATGATTATATGGAAAATAAATAAGATTAAAAATCTTTGGACGTCCTATACTCTGTCTAATTTTATTGTTATTATTGCAGGTGATCCTGAGGCTTAAGGATGACCTTCCATTAGAGGGATTTGGTTCCGTTCGCTTTCAATTACAGGACGGTCCCCAGCGAGCCGCCAGAGAGGATCATGGGACAAAACCGATCCGATGAGTCGGGATCAGTCTGTCGTCTTTCTGCGCAGCGCAATCCCCGCGACGGTGGAGGCGGGGGGTCCTGCCTGTGCAAAGCTACACATCCACGTAGCCTTGAGCTGGAGCTGGAAGATAAGCTGTGGCCCGCAGGGACTCGGCCGTCGTTCGCGTTCCCGCTCGGTACGCCGCCCCCCGCAGGCTGCATCGGGCGCTCCCAAACCTTCCCCCGACGCGCAACACGGCTGCGTACGCACGTGTGCTCCGGAGGAGGCGCCGGGCTCTTCCGACACGCGGCGCCCTGTCAAGCGTCATTATCCAAAGCGACGTGTTATTTTTTATTCATTTAACCACGAGCGCTTGTGCTGTGCACCGATTCACCCCTTTAAGCAACACACTCATTTCCGCTGTATTAATTAGAGCTGATCAAGGATGTGACCACAGCAGGAGGTGGGATTCAAACCCCGGCCCTCTGTCTGCAAGGCAACAGCCGCGACCGCCACACCGCCTGCTGTTCCGCTAAGTACTTAAGCTATATCATACTTTTGAAATGCATAATAATATTACCTTTAATGAGGCTAAGAGGGATCGCGGAGGATTAGGGTGAAGACCGCACGCGGTGACCTGTAAACACAAAACCTTTTGAGTAGCGAATATAAATTTGGAGGCGTCACTGTGACGCGGTTCCCTGCGAGGACCGGTACTGAACAGGAGGGTCACTGGTTGCAAATCCGACGTCTCTTCGTCTCTCCGAGACAAACACACTTCGCACAAACTCGGGGAGCTCAATAATGAGCAACTAAGGAGAAGTATCTAAGGGCGACGAAGGTTTGGAAAAGTTCTGCTTCTCGGTAGTTCTTCTTTGTGCCGGGAGAGCTCTCCTCCTCGAATTAGCATCCGGGGCAGAGCGTCGAGAAATTGGGAAGGTTCGCCGTAACACGTCTTCCTTTCTTTTTTCCGAGTCTCGCTCGACTGCCGTGCTGACAGCACCTTCAGAAATATACATTCGTATTAAAGGCTCTGCGTGCGTCGGAGAGACACAGAGAAATAACTCGAGTTTGCACCTTTGCTTCGGTGCCCTGTATATTTCAATATAAAAGCCTTCCGAGTAATAGTCTTTCGCTTTGACAGAAGAAAGGAATACATTATACCATGTGCGGCCCCCCGTGAACACGCTGACATTGAAAAATAAACACCCTGGCGGAGAGCGTATCGCCAGGGTGCGCGTGGGAGCGAACGCGGCGCTCCGGAATCCCCTGGAAGAAGGCAGAGGTCGAGACCCGCTGAACCAATGAGCCCCTTTGCTCAGGAAGGCTGGCGGAGGGTGGGAAGGGGTGACTTTTTGAGGCTGGACATCCAAGTTAGGGGAGATCGTGTCTGTCCAGGCGGAAAAGGGGAACTCGGGGTTTAAATCGCTGAAGGTTATTTAAATCCTCGCCTGGCTGACTGAAGCCGAGTCGAAACGTGGACTATTTGTTCTCCCGAGGCTCTGTGCCAGATTTCGGTGTCCAGCGCTGCTGTCCACAAAGATTCGTGGGAAGTAATGCGTTCTCGTCGGATTCACATCCCGCTTGTTCCCCATTTTTCCGCTAGTGCTTCGAATCCCTCTCGGTGCCGGATGGGGCTGCCGGGAGATGTCCGGAGGAGAGACAAAACTCCCTGGAAGAACAAGCACCATGGCCGGCCGGCCGGATCCTCCCTCGGAGCAGTCGGACCTTCTCCGGCCGCCGAGGGACAATCCACGTTCCAGGTGGGGCGCGTGGTCTCGACCTTTGCCCTGTCATAGGGGTTTCCGGACACGAACCAGATCGGAAACAGAACCCAGTTTCTGGAGCCCCGCCTGCATTCACAAAGCGCGTGTTTTCATCGTGGAGCGTTGGGACGGGCGGGACGGATCGGAAACACGTTTCTCAGCGTCGACGTGGTCCGTTTGTAAGACTTCTGCTGAGTCCAGCGGCGGGACCGGTTGTGGTGACATCATTTAGGCGGACCGTCCGGACGTGCGTGCGGATGTTCCCCGACACCCTTGAATATATTCTCGTGCGTGTGTTTCAGTTTTGAGTTCACGTTTTTCACAAAATCTCCGCAGGTCCTCCTCCTTCCGCCGAGCGTAACGCAGCGGCTCATAAATAAACGCGGGACTGGAGGTCATCCGTATAAAGAGGTGTCGCGGCAGCCGTGATGCTCCAGATGTTCTCCTCACAAGCTCGGTACAACGGCTCCGGTTACTGATGGCTTTTCCTTCCAGCAGAAGATTGTCTGGCAGCTCTTAGCAGCCCCCGCTGGTCTCGGGGAGATTGATGATGACCTGCCAGCGATACCAGCCAGTGCCGTCCATTTCTGCTCCCTTATCCCGAATTTATTAAAAACAGATCTGATGCAGTTGTCACGAGGTTAAGTGCTGCCCGTGTCCAATAGGTTCTATATTTAGAATAACAGATCGGCTCCAGGATCCGTTTAAAGCGGATTTAACGGCGCCTTCGTGGTGGCCGGACCGCAAGCTGGTCACGTGGAGGAACATCGACGACTTCTTCGGATTTCTCAGGGGTTTGATGCGCTGATTTAATACACCGACAAAATAGTCCAATAAACCCCCCCCCCCGTCCCATCATTGTAAAAGATTCCCTTTTTAAACCTGTATCTCCCGCTTTTGGATCTGTTTTTCCACGCAGCTTGAACAGTGTCTGAGGGTCCTGTTTGGGTTCGTAAAGGAGGAAGGTTTTCCAAAGCAGTCGGCCTTTGTGACACGGCACCTCTGGAGGTAATATCTACCCGCCGATGGGTTTTTTCGTCAGGGCCGGACGAGCGGAAAAGCCGATGTCATCGACTAGGGTGGGCTGACAGGGGCTGCGTGTGGAAGGAATACGGAGAAAGGAAAAGGACCCACGTTTCCGGGTCCCGACCTGCAACCGGAGGCTGACGGGGTCAAATTCCCACAGGCGAGTAATACCGCTCGTGTAACCTGGCGGGTTAGTTCTCTGTTAACTAACTGTTTTGCCTATTTCACGAGTGGAACAAAAACAGCTGCAAACGGCTACTAAATGTTTTATTTACATTTTCAGCTCATTTTTAACTTCTTTTTAGCATTAATTTTAAATTCCAAGGAAACTTTTTTCATATTATTTTCAGTTTTCGGATTTCTCACCTCGTCGTCTAAGTAAATTATCACTAAGGTCAGTGGTCTCCTGAAAAGGCGTGTCCCGAGATGACCTGCCGTTTTTTACCTTGTTTTTACCCGTGCCTGCCTTCATGCACTAAGACAGTGCGCTGAGTGTGAAACAGGCTGCCGGACAGAAGGTTCATCTGACGGTTTTGGACTTTGCTGCTCTTTTTCAGAAAGGTGTGTTTCTCGCCTAAGTGGTCGTCACTCACGTTCAGAATGACACCCAAATGTCAGAGAGACGGTTTCTTGTCCTTTACAGGCGCCCGTTTCTGGACGTGCGAGGATGGAGGGTTTGCTCCCCAGTGAGGCTTTAATAACAGCTTCAGGCTGGTCCTTCAACAAGTAGAAATGGCAGCAACATTAGACCTCATCAACTATTGAAGCCCATGTGCGGTTCCTGAGCAGACCTTCGGAGATTCTTCTCTGGAAAATGTGCCTTTTCTCAGGGCGGCTAAAAGCGCTGCTCCTCTGCTCTTTCCTCACACGTCGCTCTCCCCTTCCTCCTCCTGTCACATCGCATGAGGACTAACACGAGCGTTCCGGGTCTCCTGCCGTCACCTCAGACCAGGTCACCCAGTCGGGGACTCCTCCACATCTCTGTTCATCTCTGGGATTTGGGAGGGGAGTTTTCCGCACCTCTGGGGTCCCCGTGGTGGAAGACAGCTGCAAGCTCTCTCCCCAGCCTCCCAGATTTTAATGTTCTGGAACCATCTTGCTGCATTACCACCTCTTTCATTCCCCACTTAAGACAGGGTAAAAGAGGGTACGGCTCTGAGCTAAGCGATGCTTGGGCAGTCCTGGAATAACCCCAAGTTGGCCCACATCTATCGTCGGGATGGATTTATCACAAGGCTGTGACCGATATCTCCCGAGTTTGAAAACGCGGCACATTGGCAACTCTTCGCCCCCCAAAACTTCTAGATCGCTTATCAACACCTTGTTTTGAATGACCTGTCCTTCAGATCCCTGAGAGAAAACCATCAATTTCCCTGAGAAACGATAGAAGCTTTTCTAAAACCACTTGGCCACAATATAGGCCTCGCTCTTGCACGTAACCGAGGGATCGATACCTCTCGACGAATGTTCTGTATCAGCTCCTCAGACAAATCCAATTCAATTGTGCGCAAGAGAGAGAGAGAGGGAGAGAAATAGATCCATCCAAGGCCTGAAGGCCTGCTCAAAATTTTACCCCAGAAAGATAGCGAATCGGATAAAGGAGAGAGATGAGAATCCTCTTATTTTTTGCACTTCTGAGTTTTTTTTTTACCAGGGGGAATAAAGTGAGACTCCGAGTGGGTAGTGCAGTGACTCTCCAGAGGACCTGAGGACACCGGCAGAGCTGACAGGAGACGGGTCTCCATCGGGGCTATAAGGTGACGTCAACACCGACGCTCAGCTGCCGAGCGTGAGAACATCACATCGAGTCGGATTCTCCAAGCTATTCGGTGCAGCTTAGAAAAGAATTACTTAGAATAAGATTTTGTCGTGTAACACCCAGCCGAATCACCGCGACGGCAAGAGGCAGCCGGAGAAGGTGCAGGTAGTTTCTCCTCGAAGGCAAACAACCTAAGTTTGAATCGCAGCACCAGCTGTTGCACCCTTGACCCTCGGTGCCAGAACGATGAGCGAATGAATGAGAACGACGGCGGGAGGGAGGGGGGCGGCGAAAGAGCGAGGGGAGGAAGACGGCCGAATCCGGCACCGGATCCACGCCGATCCCAGGGCAGCTGGAGTTGGCTGAGGTCCATTTGACTGGCGATCGCTTTATTGACTCGCAGACGTACAAACCGGTGAAAATGTGGGAACGCATTTAATAGGCGACAGAGCAAAGCCGGACCGGGACGGCCTGGAGGATCTCCGCAGGGTTGCGGAACGACGAAGGAAAAGTCACCCCCTCGTCACTGTTTCCGTAGACTCAAGTCAGGACCTGTTATTATTTATTTATCTGCCTTTTACGGTGGTCTTTCTTTCAACTCAACTTACAATACTAGGGTTACAGACTAAGCTAAAATGACTTAGGCAATTTATATAGAAGGGGAATTTTGACCTGGGCAGTTCTTGGTGGTGTGTACTAGAGCAAAAGCAGGGGCGTGAACTCTGGTCTTTCCATTGCGAGCTGCCAGCAAGTCAGATAAACCATCTACGCTTCCTGGCTACTTGGCCCGAAAAGCAGACGTCCTCATTTGCTTACTGTTCACCACCAGTGGAAAAGTTAGCATAAGGTTCCGTGTCCCACTAGATTTTTCTTAAAGAACTCAGAATCACTGATATAATATCTGTTGCTCCGCTGGACAGATCATGAGCTAAAAGTTTGGCTTCTTTATGCACATATCTTTGGCTGGAAAAGAAGGAAGATGTGAGGAAGTGGGAGGACGTTCCACGCTCATCCAAGAGCCTCTCCAACGTTTCTCCAACGTCCGTTTCACGCGACACGTCAGCAAGGCTGTTAGATAATCTGTGGAACCAACCGGGTCAGAAGCTGTGATTTATATAGCAGACAAGAGGACGGAACGGAGCCCGCCAGAAGGCGACGGGGTCAGACTGGAGAGGGTCACCACCCCCTCTGCGGGCTCCAGCCATTCCTCATCATCCCGTCACCAGGGAAACAGCGGGAGCGAGAGCGAAATGTTCCCGAAACAAGCGGCGATCGGCAGTCGCCGTCAACCGCGGTCCCTCATTACGGCACGCGAGGACAGGCCACGCGTGACCCGCACGGGCCGAGCCGAGACCCTCGGCCGTTACTCGGGACGAACGGCGCCACCATCAGAGGCGATTCCCGCGACACTCATTTAATACGTTTCCTTACAGGCAATAACAGCCTCCTCTCCAGATTAAGTTCTGCAAAGGAGAAAAGTGTCACGAATGTTATGACAACCGTAAGACGCGGACACCCTCCAGGTCATCGTACAGCTTGGAGCGACGATGCTGAGTCAGCACGTTCCGCTTTGCCCGTCAGAACAATGTCCACGACGCGGCGGGATCTGCGGAATGACCACCAGAAGGAATTAATGGAGCTCTTGGTTGACATCGTGCATTAGTCACTGGGATTCTGGGTCTGTGAGGCTGGCGAAATTCCCAGAATTCAACAGGAGGCAAGAGAAGACCCAGCAGAGCTGGAAGGTCTCGTGGCTTTCTCATCTTCAACGCCGCTGCCTCGGCGTCATCGTTGTCATAGTTTTGCGTCATTAAGGCTGCGGACATCAACGCCGCTCCATTTCCGCTCTTGCCTCTCATCCGTACCGACCTGGAAATAGAAACTCCTCTTAAATTCTATTTTATATGTGCAGCACTCACGCACTCACACACACACACACACACACACACACACACACACACACACACACACACACACACACACACACAAAGGAATGGTTTATGAATCATCCCCCTCCACAGGGGATTATGGCAGAGAAAGAACAACAGCATCCCAGCATGCCCTGGGGTTGTGATCATCACACACTCTCCTTCAGCGGTGACTGGTGGCCCACAAAACTGAAGAGGAAGGGCTCTGCTGTGTGTGCGTGTGAGTGTGCGCGTGCGGAAGGGGGCAGCTGGCGTAATATATAAAATATGGTTATTTTGTATATTTGCGCCTGTTGTTTCGGTTTATCGGGCTCAGCAGCGAGTTGTTCGATGGCCAGGAGTGATTAAGCAGCCATTCATTAGTCAAGGTTTATTACCTCGCTGTGCGTTTTTAAAGGATTAAAAAAACATTTCGAAATATCGCCGAAATATCTTGAACTGTGCCAGACAAGTCGGGCGATGGGAACCGAAGGGCTCGGTCTATTGCAAGTTTAATCAAAACCCTAATCGAGTTATTTGGGTAAAAATCCCAGTTAAGGCCCAGTAATTAGGAGCTTAACTGAAATGAAAACTGGTAAATCCAGCAGCACGGGGGACCGGGCCGGCGGAACCAGCAGACCCTCAGCAGACGAGAGACGTTCAAAAGCTTCTGTCCTCAAATCCGCGGAAGAACAATTCGCATTCTGGAACTATACGCTCGTGTTTTAAACGCCGCTTTTGTTCGGCGGGGAAAATCGCACGCCGACGTTGGGAACAGGTGATGCTTTTTCGCCTTCCGTATCAATGGAAAAATACGTGGAGGTGCTACGACCCCACAGCTGAAGTGATGAAAAGTCCGCGTGAAGCAGGCGCGTGAGTCCGAGGACAAGCGGAGCTGTTGGCCGTGCCGCTCTGCTCGGCCTCAATTTGTCTCCGCTTTATTTACCGTACCTGATAACTGTACGTTTCGCTCTCATTTTTTCCACGCAGCCATAGTCACCGTCCTCCCTGGAGAAAAAAAACCACGGTTCTGGTCTTCTAACATATAAACTGCTGGATGATCAAATAACTAATAACTGAAGACAAGTGAGTGGCACAGCTGAGGAGAGGAGGTCAGGCTGACTGCTCCCCCAAGGCCACTTCGCCCTCCGCGGTGACCCCGGAGTCCACGGCCGCCCATCACGTCAGCTCAGCTCTGGTCGCTCTCCTCTCCGGCTTGTTTAGGTTTTTTTTATTGCCGAGTAAGAGGATCCTTGCGATACGATTCAAAGCGGCCGTTATTGCGGGCCGGATTTCTCCGCAGACGGACCCGAGTTACGGCGAACCTCCCTCACCTCGCCCCATAAACGCCCGTGATGGATGCGGGCAGCTTTTACGGCCCTGCTGTAATTCTGCGGCCTTCAAAGTTCAAACGGTAGGAAGAGGATCTTTGTGCTGTAACTGGAAAGCAGGAGAGCAGTTAAAAAAAAAAAAACTCCCGAATGACATTTCTTTGTCTCAGAGTTTCCTTTGAACCCTAATGCCGTTGTCATGTTTCAGAAGGTCACATTAGACAGTGGCTGAAATATCCAAAGGCATGAATATCCACATTTTCTCAGGCCCTCCGTGTCAGGTGACATCATCTGCGATGTGATGAAAGTTCCAGCAAAGACAGGACTGACGGAAAGACCAAAGCAAGCCGGAGCGGCGCACGGTTTGGTTGTTACTTTAAATCCCAGAAATGTCTGTTCTCCCCTCTGTTTAGACTGGCGCGCCGGGTTCTGTCCGCGGGTCGCGGTCGTCCTCGGCCGGGAATCTATATTAAACTTCACAGAGCAGAAGCCGAAAAGCAGCAGACGGTTTAGCAGCAGAACAAATTTTCTCATCAAATCACTAATCCATTTCTGTCGATCACTTCGCCCGCTGACGGTCAGCGGACCCGCGGTCAAGTCTGCCGCGCTTAACAGGCCCAGAAGGTTCTGCGCCGTGACCCCGGGGTGGGGGGTTATTATTATTATTAGAATTATTTCCTAATGGGAAAACAAACGTGTTCACAGACAGCAAGTGACGCCTAGAAAACCACAGAGGTGCCAAAATGTGTTTCTCACAATAATTACTGCACCGCATCCCTTTATTTGTATTTCCAAACAGCATAAACATCCGGACCAGAGTCCCGTTCGTAAGGAAGGATGAGTTCAGGTCGGGTAGAAAAGGCCTCAGACATGTACCTTCTCTCATAAACCACTGTATAGGATTTTTGTGTTTATGCATACCATGTTCTGGGGGGGTCTCACTTAGACATGGTTTATTTATGTAGGGGAAACAAAGAAGAAAGACCCCCCCCCCCCTTCACGCCGGGTCCTCAGAGCAGTCTGGGCCGGTTCTAGAATTTGCCGCCTGAGAGCTAATGTCGGATCACAGAGCTCGTTCCCATCGTGCGTCTAAACACACGTCCACAGAACAACGCGAGCAAATAAATCGCACTGCATTGCTCAGGTCAAAGTTCGAACCCCTAAAAAAATTTGTTTTTGTCGAGATAAAGTCGCGGGTGCCTGGAGCCCAGGTACCGGAGTGTCTGCGGTGTCTAACTCAGAGTCGTGTGCTGGCTGCCTTGCAGAAAAAGCAACAGAATGAAATTAAATAATTCAAGCATTTATTCCTTGCTGTTGGAGAAGAAAGTTCTCAAGAAGGTTTATTATCAGTTAGAGCCGTCATGTAACCCTGTGGCGTCGGGAAATGTGGAAATGGCACGCGTGGGGAAGGACGCCGATGACAAATGCGTTGTGTTTCCGTCAGCGAAGAGGGACATTGACTGCTGCACGTCCTGACCAGGAGGGGGGGGGGGGGCTCTGCCGACTTGCCGCAGCGGGGGGGGTCCACTCACTGGGGATCCCCGGGCGACCCGACCGTCCAGATGGCGGTGATGATCAACCCAGTGCCTTTGGCGTCTCGCCGCTGCTCCTTACCGACAGGACAGATGCAGCCGAAGCTCCTTCTGGAGCGAAACGTATGGAATCACCACGTACGACCCGGGACCCCTCAGGGTGTGTGTGTGTTCGCAGCGTGCAAAAGCCACGAGACAAACACACGTGTGGTGTCGCCGAAGATCCGCTCGGGTTATACGCCTAGTCGTCGAAGTCACCCGGCAACCGGGCGACTTTTTACCCACTTTACCTGCTTCTACCCCTTCGTCATCCAGACTCCTGAGAAACACGTTCTTGTCTTACGGTTTTCGGTGCAGAAGGGCAGCGAAAAAACCGTGTACCAATTTTGTCCACACGTGTTTGGACTGTGGGGGGGACCCACGCAGATCCACCTGCCCACATTAACTACACCTGCCAGCGGGGGGGTTTCCTCAGCTGGTGAACAGGGACCTGCAGCTTGTTTCTCCAGGGCGGGGGGGTGTTACCTGGCTCATTAGCCGGGTTCTGCTCCGGGTGAAGGGTGGTCTACGGCGGCTTCTCCGGCTGATTAATCACCCCCCGAAACGCATCTTCATTAGTTTAATTACGGCTAGCGGTGGGGGGCCGGCTAATTCCCCCGATCAAAAAAATCCCCCTAATCGCTTTACCTGCCCGCATCCGTAACGTCCGTCGGACCCGACCTGACGACGCCCCCAGCGCGGCCGAATCGAAGGCGGAGCACGCCGGGCGCCGCTGGCCAGCCACCCGCCGCGGAGGCGCGGAGGCGGTCGTCCCCCGTGTTTTTAAACCGCGGGCCTCGACGCGGCGATTTGTCAGGAGCGACGGCGTCTTGTCCGCCAGTAGCCGGCAGGCTGGGTCCATAAATCACTGCTCGCATTAAACGGCGGCGCGACATATTGTTCCCGTTCGCCCGAGTTAATCGTGATGAATTGAAACGTCGGGACAGGTGAGCTTTAATAGGCGCCGTAATGCACTTATATTAATTACACCGTGTGTTCATAAAAACCCAATTCGCCGTCCCACGAAACGCCGGGCAAAGGTGCACGCGAGCCGTTCGGAATCAATTACTGGCGCCATTTCTGTTGATGGTTCTTTTACGGCAAGGGGGGGCTCATCCAGCCGAATAAACTGCCGAGTCGTGAACAGATCCATCGTCTGCGGTTCGCGTGCCCTTGAGCGTCCCGAAACCGGCCCCGTCGATCCCCCGAATCGATCGGCTCGGGGGGCGTCAGATGAAATTTTCATTTTAATCGGCATAACAAGCAGTTTTCAGCAGAAATCCATAGCGTTTATTACGACAGTTAATCCAGCAATTTAATTAAAATAAAACCGAACGGGCAGACGGGGATGTCAGGTGTGGGAAAGCAAAGAGGATGAAAGCGGCGTCGTCCGCTCTTGCTTTTACATTAACTTTTACCGGCGGTCGTGTTATTACAGCAGTTTGGGTTAATTACCTTGATCAGATGTTCAATAGTACAGAGCAGCACGCAGAAAGTTCTGGATCGCGACCAAAATCGGAGCTGCAGCGTTTGGAAGGGGAGGCCGGCGGACGTCTGTACTCAGAACCGCCGAGTCGTTCCACTCGTCGCTCGGATTTCGCCGGACCCCCCGGGCTGCGGGTGGAGAAATGACTCGTACGCGAGCGAAAAGGACTCCTTCGGCGATGAAAGCGTCCCGCATCCACAGAAAACATCTCTCTGCAGGAGCCGGGGGGAGGAAGGGAGGGAGGGAGGGAGGGAGGCGGCGGGCCTTCATTTCGGTCGCAGGGGGGATGTTTAGTCATGTAATCAGTTTAATGTGCCTGGATGATTCGCGCAGGACAAACCCCGGCGGACCCACTCGACAAAACACGTTTAAAGCTGCCGACCCTTTTGCAAGGCCTTCTGGGAAGCCCGCGAGTTTCGATTTCACCCGCTGAGAGCGGCGGGAATCCTGTCAGCTGCTTATATATGCTTATATCCTGCAAGGCAGCCCCGGGTGGGAGGTTTCTTACACGCACTGATTTATACAGCAGGGTAATTTTTACTGCGTCACTTCAGTCTGGGTGCCTCGATCAAGGGTACAACAGCAGGAGGAGGTGGGATGTGAACTGACGTCTACCCTCTGGCCCCACTTGGAGCAGAAGCCAAATAAAATCCAACTTAGCAGGACAGAAAGGGGGTAAAAACAGTTTGACAACAAAACTGAAAGGTTTGGTCACGTATGAAAATAGCATTAATGGATTCTTGTCCAACGCACCGGGTCGTCCCACGCGCATTATTACACATCTCTTCTCAGCAGAGCATTTTTCAATGTTTAAGTCACACCGCATTTATTAGCCCGGGATTCTTCTTAAAGTCCCGTTTTAAGGCGGAATTCGATTTTCGAGTTCGGCAGATAGGATTAGCTGCCATTTTTCTCTACGAACAAGGGCGGAAGGTGAAACGACGCCTCCCGCAGGGCGTTTCGCCGCCAAACGCCTGGATGCGGCCCGACACGAACGCGCTCAGGTGTGACGGTGATGTGCGTCGGGGCTGGAGATTCCGCGATGCCGCCCACCCCCACCCCAACCGGCGCTCCGTCTCCAGTGTCTCCGCAGCATCTTTATCTTGACGTTGGAACGTCCGCGACTCTGATGTCCACTCTGAGGGGGGGGGGGGGGGGCTCTCCGAGGACGTCCTTCCAAGATAGATCCGGGGTCGAATGACGGCGTCCGAAGCGGAGATGTGTCGACCTGCGTGAAATTTGAGTCGGCCGCAGCTAAACGGTGGCAACCTGATCAACCCGATACGTCCGGAGTGACCTGCCAACGAGCAAAGGGCAATTTTTCCCCTGTTTTCCCCGGTTTTTCCCGTATTGAAAACAACAAAGTCTCGCCGAAGGCCTCTGATAGCCACCTGCTGGCCCGCAGCTCACGCCGCTCCCTTCCACACCGCTTTTTCCACCCCGTGGACTTTACACTGGACGCGTACTGCGGTATTGGGGGTATTCGAGGCCTCTTGCGCCTCCCCTGCAGGGATCCCCCGGCTGCTGTTTGTACACTCGGCTCCTTAACCACCCGGCCACCGGCTGTTTGGCAGGTAAAAAGGTGATTAGACCACATTTGTAATTAATCCCATTTTAACTCTTAACCCGGGCATTTAATTCCTTTCTGGACGATTTAGCCCCCCCACCTGCTGCGCAATTGCATTGGAAGCTAATTGAAGCTGCCGAGACGGAGGGCCGTGGACCTGCGGAAGGGTGATGTGCCGGACGGGATGACTCACCGGTTCGCTTCCAGCTTCTTCTGTGTTCACTCACATCGTGATAATGCCGCGTTTGCCGCTCTTTGAGGCATTTATGAAAACTGGTCCATACAGTTAGATGGTAGTAAATCATCCACAATGAATGTGTTAAAGGAGGCAGCGGCTGCCTGGTCGCCGTGAGCATCAGCTTCAGCTGTGTACCTATTCGAGGTTCCACTTCTACCTTCATCCGTCAGTGTCTGGGGGGAGGAATGGCCCGGTAGATGTTCCAGCTGTCCTTGCACGTCTGAGAACCTCAGCAGAAAGAGAAAGGGGAGCAAATTAAGTTAATGAAGGAAACTATAGGTTCAATCCGCTGCTGAACTTGCTTCACTTAGAATGAAAAACCTGCATGTAGAGCAGCAGTCAGGATGTGGATGTGGGTTCCAGAGCTGTGGTGGTCCTTTATGATCTCAGGAGTGTTGAAGACCAAGGCAGACACCGAAGCCCGCAACACTGATGTCCGAGACATTGAAACTCGAGACACTGAAGCCTGAGATACTGACAACATTTTAAAGCACTGCTTATGCGTACGATGGAGGGAGAAGAACAGCAGATCGGGGCGAAAATGGCCACTGGTTTGCATCCATGTATTTGTTGGTGAGACACATTTGTGGGGATGGACAGCTGGACAGGACACCTGTGGGCTCCAATAGTGCTTTGTGTGGAGGATTGTGGGACAAGGGCTCACCTGTTTCCGTCTCGGAGGAGGAGCTGAAGAGGAAAAGGAGGGGGAGGAGGAGGAGAAGGAGGAGGAGGTGGGGAAGGAGTGGGTGGAGCTGAAGAAGCGGAGGAGGAAATCAGAACTACAGAGTTGCCCTAGGGGAGTCCGTATATTTACATCTTTTAGTAACGGAAATTACTCCAAACCAGGGTACTTCTTGGACAGCTGCACAGATGTTAATCTTCTTATCCCTCTCCTTGAGGGAACCCCTACGGAACTCCGTATTTACTCTATTAAGTTTCCCCCGCATTTTTTTGCTCTCCGGCTTTCCTCAGATGTGCGTGAGGAATCTAGCGCCGTTTCGACAGAAACACCTTCTCCGTTAATGGAGGCAGATATTTTTCCAGTGACACGTTTGACCCTAGAGAACGGCGGCAGGGCTCCACCTGTAAGATCCGACTAAACAGTCCTCACGCGTATCGCTTAAAAATCTTACGTTAAAGCGAACACGCAAATTAAAAAAGACTATGGAGCAGTGCCCATTTCTGGGGTGGCAAAGTATGACACTGCAAATTTTGAAACGGAACAGAGACGACGGGGTGCAAAAGTACCCCCGGCCGCACTGCAGCAGGGGGCGCGGTGACTGCAGCCATCCGAGCCCAACGGCTCTAATAAATAAGTAAATCTTGGTAAGTAGATTAGTGTACAAACCTAATGCTGTAAGTTGCTTTTGAGAGACGCAACAGATAAGCGAATAAATAATAATGACATTAAGGCGCAGTTAATGCAGCTGAATTGCGGGAACTGAACTATTCGAGTATGGGATTACGTTCGAGGGCAAAACAGCTTTTTTCCGACATTATATAATCTGACTGCTGTCTCAGGCTTATTGTAATGTGGTGTAATGTGCTTTTTTGGGGGGGGGGGGCACTGTGACCATCCAGCAAACCCAGATCTCCAACCCAGAACTAGTCAGGCAAAGATGAGAGATCAGCTGGTCGCTCTTCTATCTCTTACCTATCGGACTGTCCGCCCCCGGTCACCACCCCCCCTTTGACTCCGCGCCTTCCCCGCGGCGTGACGCCGCCGCGCCACGTAGCGCGTGAAATTACCCAGCGAGTCGACGACTCGGGCCCTTCCCGGCCCGGCAAACACGATTACGGGATGTGTTATTTATTGCGTTTCCACTCTGCTTTCTGCCTGATACGATCTGATCGAATCAAACGCAGGAATGATAAACAACGCGCGACACCGCCGGGGCTTTTTTTCCGTCCCGTGGCCCTCGTCGTTCGCGTAGTCTGCGGAAGGGCTAAACAGACACGACGGAATAAGATGCAAATATTATTAGGCTTTGCCTTGCGGGGGGGAAGAGAATGATCGAATCCTCCTTCGAGACGCCCGCGTTTTGGGGCCATCGGAAGAGCGCGGTCAGCACGGGGATCAACAGGCCTCGCAAATCCCCGTTGAGCATATGTCACATAACAGGCCGTTTGCGCAAAAATGTGTTCCAGAAGAAGCGTATTAATATTCATGTAAACACTAATGTGCTCCCCTGTGTGCTGTTTTCCTCTGCTTTTACTAAAACAAGCATTAGCCTGTCGCAGTGATGTACGACGCGCGATCGGCGGCTCGTGTCCGCGTCCTATTTTTACATTCCTTCAAAAGAAGAGCTCCGCTAAACGTCCTCTCCATCTCCACGAAGACCTCATGAGATACGACAGATTAATGAAACTTACGATCGTGTCGGCCGGTCAAACCGGCTTCGGGAGCTGAGCCATCGCGGCCGATCCCGTCGTTTCCCACGGAGACTCCGGGGGGGTTCAGAACCTCTGTCCCTGCAGTCGGCGGCGGCGGCGGCGGACGGCGGTTTCGTAAGTTCCCCTCATCTAGGCCTCCCGTTCGTCGCCGACGGCACGTAGAGCCGGGTCCTCGCACGCTGCGGCGTGGAGGCGAACGGAGGAAGCGGAGTCGAGGTCACTCGCCGCGTCGCCGACTGCCATTTGCCCGAACCACCTGCAAAACTAGCGCAGGTGGTCCCTGACCTTGTCAGAACTCGCAGAATCCCTTACACCGTATTATAGAAACCACAAGGACAAATAAGCGTGTTGTGTAATTTTCACTAATTTCATGTTTTTTTTTGTTTTCATCTCAAAATGGTACTAATATAGAATAATAATAATGTAAAAGCGGGGCGGTGTTATAATCATACCTTCAGGCTTTTCCTTCTCAGCGCCACCACAGCACTCGCTGGCTGTTTGTAAACAGGTGCCGTAAGTAACGGGATTATAAATGTAAATGAGCGAATCTGAACGACACGGGTGCTGATGGACACCCCAGACCGCAGATACAGCTGCCTGGAATATATACATATATTCATACGTGAGGTGGAAATAACCGTATAAGAGACGCCTTTCTCTCAGAGAACTGGCACTGATTTGCCCATTTATACAGCCGAGTGACTTTTGCTGCGTCAGTTCAGGGTAAATCCCTTCCTCCAGGCTGCTACAGCAGGAGTTGGGCCCACTGAGTGCCACAGCTCTGACCGCTACGCCCCCTGCTGCACCACACGATGAACTGCGGCGAGTGCCCGGAGATGAGGAGTCCCTCGGCGCTCCCTCCCACTACCTAAAGTCCCGAGATGCCAAAACGGCACGGTATTTAACACGCGGCGTTTGCCAAGGGCTCCGGCGACCGCAACCATGGAAACAAACTCAGCGACCGCATTCGTTCCCCTCGTCCTCCTTATTCCTCGGCCAGCCAGAGTGGCGGACGTAACCTTTCGTTAAAATAAGTAAAGAAAGCGGGCTGCTTAAGGCGGCTCATTTGGGCCGCTGTGCTGCGCGATGTGTCTTTATCGCGCCGCGGCTCCTTCTGCTCGCCGTCGGGCCGGGTTGAGCGGCAGACGAACCCCGGCGGACCACCGCCTCTGTTTACGGCCATCAAGCAAAAGTAATGGCTCCTCGAGGGAGCACTTTAATTAGTGCCCACCAGACCCGGGAAGCAGCCGCAGGACCCCGGGGCTCATTTGATCGTCTGCAATCGGTCTCGTCCACTTTATTTACATTCCGCCGCATCCGCCGGGGTTCCCCCGTGTGGTTTGCCTGGGGCTAACTGGTCCGGTCGGTGTGCAAACCGAGGCTTTTCTGGAGAGTCGACACAGACACCCTTGAAGGCTGACGCGCACGCACGCACACACACACACACACACACACACACACACACAGAGGTATCTGGGCCCACATGTCAGTTTGTATTAAATAAAGGGCCCGGCAAATTTTCACCCATTTTTGCCCCCCAGAGGAAACTGTGCTGCTGCAATGCCATCTTTGAGTAAAAGCGAAGTGTGTGACGCTCAGGTAATTGAGGCTCAATCTGTACACACCTGTAAGGCGAGGGCTGATGCTCAATGATCTCCGTGCAGCCTGTCAGGGCAGATCTGCGCAGCCCAGGGGTGCTTGCGTCCGTGGTGCTTTTGGTGCAGATGGGGAACTCTCCCCTCTCCCTTTCATTTCTCCCCATCATCCACCTGGAAATTCAGAGGGAAAGTGGGGGCCTGAAGACTGAGCTTCAGCAAAGCCCTTTTCTGGATGCAGCATAGATGATTTGTTGGGCAGCAGCTCTATGAACATGACCCCCCTGAAGGGCTGGAGGAGGACACCACATCAGATCATTTGGTCCATTTTCCCTCCATCCACTCTGATTCCTCCAAAGAGCTCTTCCCTCCGCCTGAAACAGAATCACTAAGAGCACCACAGGTGGAAGTCAGATATGATCTGATGTGAAATATGGGCCCTGCGGCCTCTGGTGTATTCGGATCTGACACGACATCCGGGACGCCGTCCAGCCTCACCGCGGTGCATTCGCTCGCTTCACCGAAAGTTTGTCTGCCGTCTTTTTCCAGCGCCTGCAAAGGCCCGGCAAAGAATCCCAGGGAAATGGGAGGAGGCACCTTGTTGCGGTGAAATTGTTCTTAAACCCCCCCCAAAAACAACCTGAAAAAGGACATCTCTGTGTTGTCGTTACAGCTTGTCTTCATCTCCATCCTGCGGCCTTCAGTGGACCTGTGGCTGCAGATCCATCCCCATCCCAGAACCTTCTCCAAAGTGACAGTTCTTATCATTATTCTACCAGCTGCCCGCGTGTGTTAACCACGGACAAAGCACTGCAGCCGGTTCGCCCACAGAGGGCAAACAGAGCATCATCTGCTGGTCCTTCCCGTTCCGACCAGTTCCAGCCCTGTGTCCCGCACAAAGGCACACGGGGGCCATCGCTGCTGCGGAGGTACGTCCCGTCTGATTTGTCTCTCTTTCAAGTTGTCCTCCTGCGATGAGGTAAAAACAAAAAATAAGCACCATTCGCGTCTCCCATCCGGAGCCCATTACGTTCCCGGGCGGATAATGAGACACGGACCATGTGGAAGCTGAGGGAACCGCCTGCCCAATCGTTTCGTTCGCTTGACGCCCGGGATGTTCTCGCTCGCAGAGAGGAGGTCGACCCCGCTTTGGTTTGCGGCAACTCGAGGTCACGAGCGCTTTCACGTAGGACCTCTACTTCACCTTCATCGTAGACCTAGGCCGGTTTGCACTTCAATTCACAACCTCCATTACCTCTTGTTTGCACTTTTCACCTGTTATAATTTTGGCTCCGTCTGGGTTATCGGAACCAAGTCAGTTTTTTTCATTTGCATTGTTTTCGCCGGTTAGGTGAGCAGCGCTCCTGGGCATTGGTTCAAATCCAGCTCAGCCTGTGTGGCTTCCCTCTGGGTGCTCTGGTTTCTTCTCACAGTCCACAGACATGTGGTTCAGGTTAGCTGGTCACTCTAAATTGCCCACAGTGCGTGACTGTGTGTGGCCGCCGCTCTGCGACGGACCAGCGTCCCATCCTGTGCTAGTTTCACAGCCGGGTGCCCGATGATTCTGGGATAGGTTCCAGACCTCGACCCTGACCGGGATTAAGCCGCTGCTGATAATGGATGGATAGAACTGAAGTGGGACGGAACTCAGGTGGACAGACATACAGCATTACAGAGAAGTTAAGCGATTTAATTTAATGCATTAAAGTGAATTATGATCTTGTTAATGGGACTTGGTGATATTTTTACCATAAATGGGTTTCAGATTTAAGGCTCAGGAACGCATAAAATTCTCACCACTGAAACTGATGGGAACTGTGTGTTGATTTTATGACAGCTTCTGCCGCGGAGCGTTTTTCAGGAACAAATCACCTTCGGAAGGAGGGAGGAAGCCGTACGATCTCCTCAAACCCATCGAAAGCGACTACACCCACCTCTCGGGGATTTTGGCAAAGTTGTTCTCTCAAGGGTACCTTTCTCCAGGGTACAACAGCAGGACCTCTTCTTGGGTTTAATCCAGCTATTATAAGTAAGCGGGAGTCAGTAGGCGATCCGCCTCGCGCTGTTCTCCGCTCGCGTGCGTTTCACCGATAAGGTTCGCGGCGGAAGGACTGCGGCCGTCTGGCGGAGCAGAACTGTAGATAAAGACAGGAGGAGCGAAGGATCGGGGGGAAAATAAAGTCCTCCGTCCTCCAGGGCAAACAGGGGTCCACAGTAACTGTGAAAAGAACCTCCGGTTTTTCGGTGACCCTTGACCGCTGTTGACTAGCGATACGACGGCACCCGCTCTTTGAAATGAGAATTTCTGCGTAACCTGGTATTCGCTCATCTCCCCGTAAGCAGCGATTCAGCCGAGCGGTAGTGCTGGACAAAAGTTGCGCATCGTAATTCCTGGACCTCCTGCTGAAGCTGAGAGCTGGACCCATCTCCCGGGAGTCAGTAGGTGTGACGGTCCTTCTCCTGGAGGAGAGCGGGAGGTCAAAGGTCGGCAGATGACCGATAAACTGACTGGAGGCGAAAAGCAGAGCGGAGGGTGGAGGACGACGACCCTGAAATCGGCTTTGTCTCCCCTTTGCTTTTCGGCGAGAGGGTGGAGAAGCGCCGCGGCCAGCGGCAGACAGACGTCCGCTTTGTCTTCCGCACGCAGCCAAACAAACTGCCAAAACAAAGGGCTTCGTGCCTCTTTTTCGGTCGGGTTACCGAATGTCTTTTTGAAAGTTGTAAAAGTAATATTAATTGCAGCTCTGTTTTCTTCCCCAAAAAAGGTGAATTAAACGTATCATGTAATGACAAGACAAACCGGGGAAATGGCAGCGTTTCAACTTCATCTACGGTCTCCTTCCGTGGCGCTCCTGCCGTTTGCTGGGACAATACTTTGTAAGCCTGCCTCTCGCGACCTTCCCCAGAATGTTCCGCACTTCTGCCCTTCCCGAAATGCCCTTTCATCTCACCGTAAGTATCTTCTTTGGCGAGCAAAGTGACGAGGCGGCCGCGTTCCGCCATCTTGGCTCAGTTTCACCGGCAAGCGCTCGCTTTGCGTGCGGGAGCGGGAAACCGCGCCTCGCGGCTCCTCCCGGGCCCCGCGCCGCTGCGTTCGGAGGAACGCCCACGCGACTTGTGTTGAGCGGCCCCATTAATCTGATGCTTACGTGCTGTGGCTCGAGATTAAAATTTATATGAGTCTGACAGTGCGACTGACAAGGATGCTCGCTGTTGTTAAGTTAATGGAGGCGCCGGTGAGGACGGGGCGCCACGCTCAATCGGGAAAGGCGGTCGGTGGAAACACGGCTAATGAGGTAGATCTAACAGACGGGCGGCCCTTATAAATAAAACCGCGTTTTCATTTTTGGATTCCGGCTCGTTCTATTTCACCAGCGGTCGATGTTGAGGACGGACGGTCGCGTTTCCGCCGCCGAACGACGTGGCGTTTCCACGCTTGACTCCTCCCAGGGTTTCATCGACGAGTTGCGGTGAACTCGCCGTCTGACGGACACCAGAGACGCCCGAGCCCTCGAAACAAAGGGGGGCGTCGCCGGGGAGTTCACCCGAGTTTAAGTCTTTGTTAAAGCAAAATTGTTATGGCTTCTCTTCCTCGGCCCTCCGTTCTCCCGCTGGGCTTTGATTTCCGAGCCGCCGCCTGCGGTTACCCCCGAAATAAGGATGGAAAAGGATGAGTCCTTTACGTTATGGATGAAAAATTCCATAAATCAGATTAAACACAAGAAAATGCAAGAAAGGGGACAAAAAAGTCTCATCTTAAGGGGAACGGCTGGCAGGTGATGCAGCTCAGCCAGCGTATTTTGCTTCATTCAAGCCATACCCCGGCCTAAACTGTACTTAGAAACATCTCCGTGGGGGGGGACTTGGAATAAAATAGCGTGTAGCGTGTGCGCTGGCTGACTCCGCGAAAAAATATCAAACGCAAAGAATATTAGTCACAGGAGAAGTCATGGGACTGTTTCACACCGGGCTGCTGTTTCCCAGCTGCTGAATTTAGCAGCCATTGTCAGAAATGTTCCCGCAAGATCATCTTCTCTTCTCTACCAGTTTCCCCTCAAAGGTTTCTGGGTAATTTCTTCACCGTAGTGCAGGGAGAAAATGAGGTAAAAATGATTATTCTGGATAAACATGCACGCTGAGAGCGGCGCCTGAGACTCACCTCGTGTTTAAGTCGCTGCTCTCCGAGCGCTTCGCCCGTGTCACAACATTTCCCATTACCCAGCATGCAGCATAATAACAATTTAAAAAAACGCACCGCTTCTTCCAGACCTTTGTTTCCATAATTATTTTGTCCGATGTCTCGCCCGGGTCGGCTTGTCGCTTTGCGCTCGAAGTCGTTGTCAATGGAGACAGTTCTTAACACGAGACGAAGGCAGGAGCGCTCAACAGGCCGCCCCGACACAGACAAAATGTCCATTTGCAGATTTCTCGGAATAAAAACACAACGAGAACTTCTCATCGTGCTGCAGCTGTGACGACTGCGCTCTGTGACAGAAGTAGGAACCCAAAAAGTGTAACGCTGGGGCTGAGACGTCTTCGCGGGGGGCCTGCGACGCTCCAGCAACCCAGTAACCAGGCGTGAAGCAGCAGCGGGTCGACTTGGCGAGTTTATAAGACGATTTACAGCCCATGACGCCAAACTTAAACTACAGGTTGGGTCCAGTCATTCAACTGAATGTTCAGTGCTGTGATTTAATAAAATTTAATTTTTATTTAATGAAATAATCGTGTTGTCTGTCTAGAGTTGCATGTTTATACATCTGTTGACACATTGAAATAAAGTGATTTTTAATAAATCCTCTTTCATGTCACCCAGTATCCTACCCCTAGGGAGGAAAATGCCTGAAGACCACAATGAAGGGGGTGAGACACAAAAATCCTTCCAGTTCTGCATTTCTCAAAAAAATATTTCTTGCTCTGTATTGAAATGGATGGTTCAGAATTACTTCTCTGTCTGCCATTTTGTCAAAGAACCGCTTTTCTTTTTTCCAAAAACTGTGGACCTGGTCACCGGAGGTCCGGTCACACGCAGGTTAACTGCAGGACTGACATAGACACAAAAACCCAGGTTCATTTTCTCATTGATGTGCAGAATTTCTCCTCCTGCCCCTCAGAAATGGCACACTGCAGGTTAAAGTGAGTGTTAACAAGCAGCAGCTACTAGTTGCTCACTTGGATAATCTGGTTATTTCCCAACAGAGTAACTATAACCTGAAGCACAAGCTGGGAGTTTCAGAAACCAGTGCCTGTGGTGCACAGGACTGGTGCCCCCAAGACGTGTCTTTCACTTACGAGTTTGTACTTGTAGGCATGGAACTGTTTAGTATCCTTTACCAAGTTGTGACCAAACATGAAACCCATTTTTTCCTCACTCACGAGTCGCAAGACCTGAACGTGAGGAATTTCCGGTTTGCAGTGCAGTGGTGGTTACGACTCCGACAATAAATGTGGCGACGCGGTGCAGACGTGTTGATACAAAGAAAAACGGGGGAAACAGCTGATAACACCTGCGCAGCAAGTCTGGCTTCCGGTAAATTCCTAACACAGCAGAGTTTATTACAATATACACAGTATTATTTTACTACACTCCACTGTACGGTCCTGTGCAACATTCATTCTTTTTTTATTTTTATTCATGTTTTGATGTTTTCATTATGGATAAGCTTGAGATAAAAATTCGTCAGAAGTTTCCATTTGGATACGGACATGTAGGTATTAATTTTCGAGAGCAGTTATAGCGTAAATTTGGCTGTAGAGAGGTCGGATAGTGAGGGATGGCTGTATACGCGTGCACACTGACGGGGGCAGAAGCCGAGTTGTGCGACACGCTGCGGTGTAACTGTAAGTGACGCACATCTGCTCCCACATCGTACTGTTCCTCACACAGATCCTCCTTTGATGCATCTGCTCTGCACACGAGCGCTAATGAAGACCTGGGGGAGCGGAGCCGGGTTCGACAAGGCGCCGTGATTATCGCTGCCTTTGTGTTCGCTCCGGATTTTAATGTGCGCGTCTTTTCTTCATTTTCCCCTGAAAGTGAGTAAATGAATGAACGGGGGGCCGAGCCACACACAAGGGCCTCCTCTCAGCTGCTTACACTCAGCTCTGTGTTCAGTTTTGTTTTTAAATGTGAGAATAAAGTGGCTGTCAAAGTGTCCAGTGTCACACCTGCAAAACAGCTTCCTTGTAAATCCATACAGCTGTCTTAAAAAATGTAAAGTTACCTGGTCTGGTAGGTGGTGGGTGAGGCTGAGGGTTTTTATTTCTCTTCCCCGTGTTTGACACACAACTACAGTTCAACTGCAACACAGGAGAGGCAGCAGCACAGCAACCACAAGTCAAAGTCAAAAGTTATCAACCTCACTTCTCTTCTGTTCTGTTGTGTTGTCTTCTTTTCTCCTCTCCTCCTCTCCTCTCCTCTTCTCTCCCACCCTCTCCTCCCCTCCTCTCCTCTCCTCTCCTCTCCTCTCCTCTTCTCTCCCACCCTCTCCTCCCCTCTTCTCCTCTCCCCCCCTCTCCTCCCCTCCTCTCCTCTCCTCTCCTCTCCTCTTCTCCTCTCCTCTCCTCTTCTCTCCCACCCTCTCCTCCCCTCCTCTCCTCTTCCACCCTCTCCTCCCCTCTCTTCTCCTCTCCCACCCTCTCCTCCCCCTTCTCCTCTCCTCCCCTCTTCTCTTCTCTCCTCTCCTCTTCTCCTCTCTTCTTCTCTCCTCTTCTCTTCTCTCCTTTCCTCCCTTCTTCTCTTCTCTTCTTTAAATCAGAGGTTTCATGGTCTCCTTGGCTGACTGGGACTTTGCTCTTTGTCAGGCCTCTTCCAGGCGCTGCTGTCAGTTCTGCGCAATGGAGTAAAACGGGCCTCAGAAACAATGAGTCAAACTCCTTATTTTGAAGTATCTACTCTGAAATAAGTCAGTAACGGTCATCTGGGAAATCACTTTGGTCACCGTTGTATTGATAGGAGGAGAGAGTCGTCGAGTTTCGCTCGCGGTGCTTCATGGGAGTTTTTTTGTTTCCCTCTCCTCAGCTGGAAGTGCTGCTGTTCTCTCCTGCCTGGAGCTCCAGTGAGGGAAGGAACTGAACGGAACTGAACGGACCTGAACGGCGCTGCTGTCCTTCCGGAACCGGTTTGCAAGCGTTATTATAAAACCCGAAATCTTCAGCTCCTGAAACATGGAAAACTTTTAGTTTTATGTTAAGAAAAGAATAATAATAGAATAAAAGCGTGGCTGATTACACGCTGGTTGTTTCTTTTTCTTTTTTTATTTGAAGTCATTAAATCAGAAATAATGATGTCTGCAATTATGCAACATTTCATTTGATAATTTTCGAAACCATGTCGATGGAGGCGAAGTTACAAAATGTTCTTTCTTTTTAGAATAAGCGACGTGAAATCCTGGACGAGAACAAAAAAAAAAAACACTCGCACACATATATTCGATTTGTTGGAAAACTAAGCTGAAAACTCTGCTTAATGCTCTGGCCGACTTTCAAACAACCGCAGCCCCCGATTTACACGTCTCGGCGCTGAATTAAAACCGGGAGCCGAGGAGGACCGCACAGCTTTGCGTGATATTTAGTTCAACCGGCTGCGCCCGGGGACGCACCGCAACGACGGCGGAGACGGAGACCACCGTAAGGAGACTTCAGACGCGTGACGGAGATGACGTGCCACCGAGCGTCCAGCGGTGCGATTTCACGGAGATTTACGAGCACGAGGTACATCACCTACGCGCAGTCCCGCTTCTTTGACGGCTGTAATTTATGGGCCCGCAACATTGAAATGCAAATGGCCCTTGTTTACTTCCTCCCACTCGATGTTCCTCGTAATAGACTTTGGGGAATGTAGAGCTCGTACAAGCTGGAAGGAGCTACTTGAAAGGAAGCTTGGTATAGGACCGTGTTTTTTGTTCAGATGGAAGACACAGAGTGAGAGCCCCGAGGAGGAAAAGTCATGTGATGTTGCTGGAGTCAGGGTTCTGTTGTGGTGCTCTTTCCGTTTTCATATCTGCATCGGTGGCGGCTGGGAGAACTGGGACGGAAGCAGAGTAGGATCAGACTCGGAAAAATCTCCTCAACGGGGTCAAGATGCAGCAGTTTGGTTTCCTACCTCCACCACGGACACGGGACTTTGAGTTGGAGATCTTCAGCCTGGCTTTTCTTCTATAGATGGAGGTGGGCGCTGAACTGGGAGGTTCATTTGAAGGCATCGTGAGGCGCTGAATGGGTCGCCAGCGATGTCGTTCGTGGAACGTCATAAAAATGTGTATGAAAGTGCAGTGTAGATGGTGTAGGGAACTGGCATGAAGAGGTCTGTTGGTTTGGCACGCTGAAAGGACCGTCCATCAGGCCTCAATTCTTGAAGGCATTGCCTGACACCTGCTTCCATCCTTCCCTCGGTGTTGCGTCTTCTTACTTCATACAGACTGAAAGATGTGAAACAACGCAGTCCTTCCACACAGACACTGAGATCGATAAACATGTGGCGAACTGCCTGTTATCTCCAGTTCATTTGTAAGTTCAGTCCCTGTCATTGGGCTCCTCCAGGCCATCCCAACCCATTGATCTTCACAGGCACCTTAACACCACCCAGCACGAGTTACTGTCCTCAGAACAATTGCACATGTCACAAACTGCGCGTAAGATAAGACACGTAACGTGGGTTGAATTCTTAGGTCTTCCGCTCCAAGTAGATCGTGGAAAATGCAAAATTTTATTTCGCCGTCATTCAAGCGTTGAGTAAAACTGGTCTAACTTGTGGTTCCTCAAATTACAGGTTCTTCTTCTGAAAGTCAGCAGGAAAACTCATTATGAACGTGATGCTGCAGAACAATGATGGAAGTCCTCTGGGTCAGAAAATATTCATTCTGTCAACACCCGCGTTCCTGCTAAACAGGAGCTTTGCTCATGGATACAGTGGTGTCCATCTTGGGAGCTGAGCTGCAACCTTCTGCTGACAGAACCCATGACGTCAGCCACGCGCGTTTCGGCAGGTTCTACACGTAAAACGGCAGCCGCTTATTTAAATAGTCTGAAGGAGGACAGGAGATGATGGTGCCAACACTTGCGGTTTATTTCCTTGTACTTATTTCTTTTATATTTTCAATCGATACAGTGGTGCTTCACACCTGGTCACGTCCTAAACCCCGCACGTCCAGCAGGCTCCAAGGGAATTGTGGGAAATGAACACAACTGGTGGTCGTCACACTGAGGAGTGTGATTCCCATGGAGATCCGGTGATTTTTACCTTCCTTCAGTATAAACCGAACCCATATTTCATATTTTGAGTTGCGGTATTAAATGATATGACACCTCCAGCATTTATTGTTATTATTATTTTTATTTATTCATTCATTTTTCTGACACTTTTCTCCAAGGTGAATTGCATTGTCAGGCTTGTATATTAAGCTGTTTGCAGTGATTTATTCCGATTTTTTTATACAGTCGAGTAATGTTTTACTGCGTGAGGTCAGGGTGCGCGCCTTGATGCATCGTACCACAGTAGGAGCAGGGATCCAAGCCCTGGTGCTTAAACCGCAAAACAGGTTCTCTAATGGCTACGCCACCTACCTGTCACTTTCATAACAACCATTAAATGTCGTGTCGCCTGTCCAGGTGGCGGCCAGCTGCGTGCTGAGATGTGAGCTGGAGGATGGGATCGTCCTTCAGCGAGGTGGATGGAAGAGACCTTAACACGAGCGAGAAATTCCTGACCGAGAGGCAGCTTTACCCAACATTCGTGAACTACTTCCACGTCAAACACAGAGCTTCCTGGGGTTTTGACTGCACGTCCTTGACGGCCGACGTCCAGGTGCCGCCGGATCCTCGCGTTACGCGGCGGTGCAGTAACACACCCCTCTCGGTGACGGAGAAGGAGGAATCACACCGGTCCCTGTGCTCCACATCTCAAACCACCCGCGTGCCCGTGCGTGTGTGTGCACCACGTGCTCGAGCGTGTGTGTGTGTGCGCCGC
Source organism: Arapaima gigas (assembly GCA_900497675.1). Lineage (NCBI taxonomy): Eukaryota > Metazoa > Chordata > Actinopteri > Osteoglossiformes > Osteoglossidae > Arapaima > Arapaima gigas. The sequence goes on along the minus strand of UFQX01005284.1, from coordinate 300,211 downwards.
CTGCGTGTATCCGCTTAGTGAAATTCCCCTCAATCTGTCTTTAAAGCAACGCTGGCGGCTGCCCAGTGCCGGGCATTAGCTCCAGGCCTCCAGAGGAGCGCGGCCAGCCAGGGTCTCTCTTCTCCCCAGGGGACCACCCACCCCCACCCCCACCCCCCGGTCCAACCAGGTGTCCGGCCATGATTAATCGTACAGTTTAGCAAAACCGCTACATAAGATGTTTGCTCCGTTACGGCGTCGCTTTAATCGCGGCGAAACAGGGGGCGGCGCGGCCGACCTGCACGTCGCCGCTCGCCGGGGGGCGGAGAGAACTAACAGTGACAAATAACTGGGGAAAAACCCAGAACACAAATTAGCTCTTTAGCTCAGGATCTGGAGATGAAATGATTTCTGAGGTCTCCGGCACCATTTAAGCAACTTTTTAAAGTAATTATGAGTCGGCGGGACCCGCCGGCGGAGTGCTGAGTCGACTCGGTTTAACACTCGGCCGGAGTGCTGACTTCTCAGTTAATGAAGGTCCAGACAAGTGAATAAAAGGGTGATGAATGGAACATTTGCTTTTTAAATAACCTGTTAGTGTTGCAATTCCGGCCATTTTCCGCAATTACATAAGCTGTAAAAATGTATAAATGAAAAGTGATCGATAGAGCGATCGATGGCGCTTCTGTTCGTCTTTATAAAATGTCCGACCCCTACGTGGGGCCCGGAAAATGCCTGCGAGGCAAGAATGTCCAGTCACATGAGCTCGAAAGAAGGTAAAAGCGGAGTCTCGCGGAGGATTAATGTCTGCAAAGCACAAACTTTCGATTACTTAAAAGATTTACATTTTCATTATTTTCTCCCGATATCGATTCCGTAACGTCTGCGTTTGGAAATAACCGAGAGACAGATGTAGTTCCAAAGGGAAACACGAGGCCCTGTAATCGGGATCGATAATCTATTTCAGCCACAGTTATTTTTCCGTACATCTCATCATTTCAACAGAATGGGTGTTTTCGTATTTTTATTGCAGCAAATCTGTGGGTACCGGACTGAGGTTGTCAGCTTTCATCGCGAGGCTTGTCGAACGCGCGCGCGCGCGCACACACACACACACACACACACACACACACACACACATTATCGGCTTCACATCAAACCTCCTAAGCTGCACTGCAGCTCTCGGTTCATATTTATATTTATATTCTCTTCAATGCAGGATTTGAAGACAGAAGACAATATCCTCCAGTGGTTGTTTATTTGCGTGAAATAAATGAACAGGCGCGTTTGAGCCGCGCTGCCGTGGCGTCGCTCGAAGGGACGGGGCCTTGGAAGCGAGCGAGCGCCATGTTTGGAGATCTCGGCCTCTTGTGTTTCGCTTAACTGTGTTCTTCACGCCGTGTCTCTCTTGAATGTGATTTATTGGTGCGGCGCTATCTAAGCTGCGTCCTCTCCTCCATTACGTAAACGGCGGAATGCGTAACGCTGCGCGAGTCCCGCTCACACTCCAGCCAAAGGCCCCGACCGCCTTCGCTTCAGAGCAAACTGTTTGCTCGAATCCACTTTCCGGCAATTTTGGCCGGAGGAAAAAGCGCGGGAAAGGAGCCAGTTCCCTTCCGGGTCCGCAGCGGGTCCGGGTCCGCAACCCAAATCGGCTCAGTCGCGCCACACATCTGGCAGGTGTCCCGCGAACCGTACGTGGACGACGCGCCGGGCAAGCGGACCACGTGCGAAACACACAGACGGCGCACAGAGAGCCCGCAAATATTGTGCAAGTGGCTTATAAAAACCCTGCAAGTAGCGGAGAAAGAACATGCAGATGGAGGGAAATGACATCATGAAGACGAGTGCAAAGCAACCAAGGGCTTCTTTTTGTATAAACCCGTGTTTTAGCTGATATGTTTTATCAATAACCATCCAGTATCTTTCACCACTTTACCCTGGTGTGAGTTGCGGCCGTTCAAAGCCTATCCTGGACTCTACACACCCACACACACACACACTCACACACAAAACGTGCAAACTCTTCACAGACTCCAAATTGGTCCAGGCTAATAAAAAACTTATGTTAATACTCTGTATTATTATTATTATTATTATTATTATTATTATTATTACAGGTGGCCCTGGACTTACAACAGGGTTCCATTCTGAAGACCTTGTTATAAGCTGCAAATCCCCTTGTGCTGCATTTTAAAAACCTTATTATATCTGCCACTTTTTCACCTGTTATGTTATCGTTTCTTTCACTAACTAACCATAACTAACCAATCACACGTACAGATTTCTAATGGCGTCCAGTCCTGCGCCTGGAATGTTCTGGAACAACGTGCGCAGTTGATGGCCTAACTTCCGAAACGCAGAAGCGGAGGAGAGATCTGCATCGAGCGGCNTATAAGGCCTTATGACAAACATCTCCATCAGACTGCCAGTTATAAATGAGGAAATCAATGTTTACTAGCAGTGCGGTGGGGGGGGGGGGGGGGGGGGGGGGGGGGGGGTTCGTCCGTCCCGACATCCGTCGCTCCGCAACTGCTTCGCCTGACGTGGCGAAAGGCCTCTGGTTCCCGTGGCCTCGCGCCGTAGGAAAAGCTTTCGTGACGTTTCTCCGCACTCGCTGCCTCGCTTTTCTGTGGACCACCTGCCCGGCCGGAGGTGTCGGCGAGCTGTGACTGACGGGTGAAGGCGGCGGCGAAACAAAACAATAACAACAACGGCAGCTCAAGTGGCTCGTCTCCATTTCTCAGCGCCGCGGCGGGTGTTTCGACGCTTCAGATGGCATTAAGATTACGCCATCGCTTCCCCGTACAAAGAGGCCCGCCGTCGATAATAGAAGTGTTTAATTTACGCCGTTCCGCAGGCCGAACGCGAGCGACAGAGAGAGGGAGAGAGAGGCTCTAAGCACCAGGCCGCAGCGCCACCGCAGCCTCCGCCACACGCCTCCCACGACAGGCACATTAGCTGACGGAGCTTCATCGCATCCCGAGGGGTTGGGGGGGGCTGCTGCTCGCATCCCTGTCACCGCGGCCCCCCGGCGTGCTGCCCACGCACTCCGCCGGATCCAAGTGCAACACTGGAGCTAAATTGTTTTGTTTGATACTATGGAAGTTCTGTTGGTTCACAGTCTTCATCCGTGACACCCATCAGCACAGCAGCTCCTCCTTCAGGGTCCAACAGCAGCTCTCTGCCCCGGATCTGAAATGGCAGCTGGTTCTATCCGCCAGTTTCAACCACCATTCCACAGAAGGAAATACAAAACAAGGCCACTATATTCTCCAGCAGCGCCTCAAACACATTGGTGTTACAAACTGGAGACACTGGGACTGTAAAGTGGACAGAACGGGACTGAGAACTGGATGTAATGAGATTACGACCCGGACTGGGATTGAGAGCTGGACACATTTGTGCGGTAAAGGGAACAAAGTGGGATTAAGATATTTGACGCCTGAGCTCCTCTTGGTGACGCTGTGTGTTTTCCGCTGCTGTTTTAAAGCACGCGCGAGGGGTGAGCAGCACCGGTTGAATGCAAACCTGCGAAAATGCGGTGCCTTCAGGCAAGGTGATCGTCCTCGATCGCTCCAGTTAGCCGTGTAAATTATTAAAGCCGCCGTGTGCCGAGGAGACTGTAGACAAAGGCGGGCCGGGCCCGTCAGACCTGCCCCTGTTGTGTGACCCACGATACCGAGTCGTGTGGTCCCGCGGTCGTCGTGCTGTTGGATTTACTGCTTAAATCCTCTGTACGGCACACGAAAGTCTTAATGAAAGTTCACGTCTCAGTCGTGGGGTGGGGTGGGGTGGTGAGGTTGGCCGGTGACCAGCAACCCTCTGCTTGTCTGGGTTTGAGCCCGATTTAGAACTGAGGACACGGGCCATTGGTCTGCCATCGCCAGCCAGCCTGTTGGGACATTTTCGTTTTGTAAATGGCTCCATTCTGGGGACGGTGACAAAAACGGAGATTGATGGATCATACAGAGAGCAGGAGGGAGCAGACAGAGGTAAATATATGAACAGAGAGAGAATAATAATAACCATTACACGTTTAATCTTCTTCTTCTTTTATTATTATTATTATTATTATTATTATTATTATTATCATTATTTCAGGTGGGCCAGGACTCACAACAGGGTTCCATTCCAGTGACCTTGTTGTAAGTTACAGATCCTCTTGTGCTGCATTTTAAAAACCCCAAAATTGGGACAAGTTTAAATTGTCTCATTTTTTTCATTTAATTTTGGTTTTTGATTTTATTTTATTCTTTTGTTTAGCACACAACCCTCTGCAACCTAAAGTTCATTGGAAAAAAAAACAAAAATGTTCGTTTTTTTAACGCTGTCTTCAGCTGTTTAAACATTTAATACAATCCGCTCCTATTACCAAAAGCAGCCACTGGAGACAGTTTTGCAATGTTCGGAACGATTTTCATTTTCCAATCGAAGGATTTGTATGAATTTTAAGTTTAAATAAAAGTAAAACTTTTTTTTTTTTAATTTGAACATAAATAACACTGAATTACAACTGAAAATGTTGTAATTCAACACTTATCCCTCGTTCAAAACTGAAAACGACAGTTTTGGGAAGAAACACACGAGTGAAATGTTGTACAAAAGTGGTTTGTTACACTTTTCAAATATTTTCATACGGCATTAATGCTAAAATAACAGTAATATAAACAGAGTGCAGTATTATAGTTCATATAATAATGATAATAATAATAATAATAATAATACGAACGGTATTAATATCGTTTTAATGTAGTAATAACTACCGGACGCGGTTTCACGCCACACAGTTATTCTCACTGTCGTAACATTTGTACGACTCAGACACGGTTTAATAAGATCTACACGGCAGCCGTCACAAATCCGGGTCATAAATCAAACACGTCACAAGTGAAGGACCCCCCGCGTTATTATTAATGTTGCTTCCGCTTTTCATTCATTTACGCTTTATGTTTGCATGTGTGTGTGTGTGTGTGTGTGAGGCTGTGAGCCGCTGCTTTGGTAACATGTACGATGTGGAGGGAGTGAAGCACAGTCAGATTAGTCTGAAATCGAGAGAGAGGGGGTGGGGGGTGTCACCCCGGTCTGTCAACAAAACCATGACACTTAATGAAAACAGCCTTGTGTCACCGCATTGATCCGAGTGTCTCTCCACATATTATACACAACTTTAGAGGTGTGTTTTCGTAACGAAGGACAACTCGGCAGGCGAACCGCGCGCCCAAAGGCCGTGACCCAGCTCTCCGGTGCCCTCCACCCCGCGCGAGGCTTCCGGCGCGTTCCGCCCGTCAGAAGGGCTTATGCCGTGTTTCTGGCCTTTCCTGTGAATTATTCAGGGCTCACACCTCCCGGCCCACCGAGCGTCTTTTCTTCTGGCTGCTCATCACCCTTCCTGCCTGTGTGGACGGGAACACAAGAGCATCTCTCTGTCCAGCTGCCCAAAAAGTTCTCCAGCAAACAAGGAAAATAATCGACCTTAGAGTGTTTATTTGTGCAGATGATGACTTTTCTTTTACCTAAAGGAGTAATTCTCATTTTTCTTTTGTGTCATTATTATTGTTGGAGAGTAAGGAGGAAATAGCCAAAGACATATGAAAAAATGAACAAGGCCAGCAGGTGGTGTAGCGGCTAAATAGATTGATAGACAGATGACATTTCCAGAATTTTCCGTTAAAAGTTACTTTCATCGGCTTCTTTTATGACTAAATAATGTCGCTGTACTTGTTTTTAATGTAACTGCTATGTGCTATAAAATTTCAGTCTTTTTGTGTTTCTCTTCTATTGCAAGGAAATGCTGAGAAAAGGCCCTTCATCACCTCCGTGCTGGAGAGCACTTTCCTGCAAAGGCTGCAAAGGGTCCAGCACCTTGCGAATAGTTTTTCATGTCAACACAGTGGGTTTTGCGTCATCTCACAGTCGTCTCTCACACACACACACACACACACACACTCAGGCAGCAGCTCGAGTCTCAGAGTAGAGCACACCACTTTCTTTTGTTCGTTTTGAAGGCTCTGCTTAGTCACAAGAAGTCCCAGAAACATCGGACGTTTTCACTCCCTCCCGGACCCGTAAATAATGGCTACGGAGGAAGCAGAGATGGACCTGTGACTGGACACTTATCGCCATGACAACACGACACAGATGAGGCTGGCGACTGGTTTGAGAATGAGCCCTCATCACCCCAGGGCTGGCAGTGACGGAGCGTATGCATTATTTCTTTAGTTCATTTACCCACTTATCTAGCTGTACCATTTTATCCCGATATGTAGATTTATTTACGCCCATTTGTCTGCACCGAACTTGAAAGAAGCCTCACAAAACCCCACTTTTACAGTAATGAGCTTATGGAAAGATAAGTACATATATTGGGAGTCCTAGTAGGTGTGCTAACTTCTCATTACTGCTCTGCTCCTTTTGCTGGTGGCAGCAGCTCTGGACCTACCAGACTCACCAGACTCTGACTCACCTACCAGTGGCACCTCCACGCAGCTCCAGCTAAATGTGACCACGTGACAACAGCTTGCGTGTCTGATGCCACCGTGCTGCTGGTCCACATCCCTCAGAAGTGACATTCAGGCAGCAAAACCACAGATGATCACATCAGACGGTGGCTGTGAGGAGGTCAGGAGAGGAGTGAAAGAGACCTCAGAGAGACGGGTTTGGGAGGGATTCAGCAGCTCCAAGGGCCGTGGGGAGAAGGGCGAGCACATTTGTACAGTTAAAATTAACTTGCAGTCTCTGCCACCATCCGTGTTGCGCCTGACGTTGGTTTTGGGCATTCTGCGGTTTTCCGGACAGCTGTGCTGCGATAAACTAAAACAAAACACGTTGAAAAGGGAGCGACTGTGATAGTGGATAATAACTTGCGCCTCCTCCTGTCGGGACGGCAAGCCGATTACCCAAAACCGGCTCCCCCTTTGCTCAGCGTCTCGTTCTGAACAACCAGGGACCGGTGGGACGTCCCACAGAGCTCCTGGCTATAATCTGATATTGACAGGGGAAGGTCAAAGGTCAGACGTGAGGTTTAATCGGGCTTTAGAAGGGGAATAATACAAGAGATTAACCCATCCGCTCAACCTGGAGCGACCCGGGGAAACGTGTGGGGTGTGGAATATCGGGTGTCGGGGGCACATCTGCCACCGCTGGAAACTGAGGATCCGCAGCCACCTGAGCGGCCAGGAGGAGGTGCTTACGCAGCCGTGGGCCAATCAGACCGTCAAACCTTTTTAGGGAACGATTGCGTTCCTACGCTGTGGACCTGCCGTGTGTCCAGCTCATGAGATGCTTACTGAAGCCACAAGGTCAAAGGTCCTTCCTCACAGAGGCAGATCCTTAACCGCCCCCCCATTTTCGCATCTCCTCGGCTAACTGGCGCACACTGCCATAAAAACAGGTTTTTTTCCCCCAACACACCACGGGGTTCGATTTAACCGGACAAAATGAACATAAGAAGTTCCACAGCCGCAAAAAAACGGACATCTCTGGTGGCACAAATGAGGCAGAGACCCCTGCGCCCACTTTTAAAACGCAAGCCTCTGAACGCGTCTCTCCAGGGCCGAACACCTTGGGTACAGGGGGGCGATGAAGGTTGCGATGTACTGGGCCGTGCTTTTGGAAAGCCGTGGTTATTTGGGCCTCGGTTATAACCCCCCCCGACCCCCCCCCATCAGCTTAAACACAAGCGCCCGTCTTTTGCTGGACATTCTAGCCCGCCAAGGTGCCGCACGGTTTCGCATTCTGCAGACGTGTCGACTCTGAAAACTCTTACCGTGTTTCTCGATGGTCCGCGAGGCGTCTCGCATTTCCCTGACCGCAGCCCTCGAAAATGACCGCGTGGCCCTTAAATGTCGTCCTGCCGCTCGGGTGAAGCACTGGAGAAAAGAAGCGGCCAAAGCAGGTTGCTGGATGCTTCCGTAATTGGGTTTACGTGGGAGACCAGACAACAGGAAGAAGAAGTGGAGATGATCTTTGACCCACAACTGCACTTCTAAAATCAAGCTGGACTTTAACATCTGCACTTGACTATAATCGTCTGTCCACCCCATCGTCCGTCACCGTTTTTCCTGGTGAGGGCGGCAGCCAGTCCAGGAGGACCTTCCCTAGTTGCCCATTGCAGGACTGCGACACACATACCTTCATACACATGCCAGGGCGAGGCTGTAATGAGCAGTCCACCGGAGACACACGTCTCTGGACTGTGGGGAGGGAACCCACACCCCCGACAGTTGAAAATGATATTACAGCAAACCCTCTACTGTGGTCCTGCAGCTGGTCTGCATAATGCATACGTTTGCGTTTCGGCATCTTACTTCACCTCTAGAGTACGTTCCGCTCTATAGCAGAGGTTCCTGACTGTTTACAGGCCACCCACCCCTTTTAAGAGGGTGAGAATCTGAGAGCTAAGCCCCCCCCAGAAAATGTCCATAAATTCAGTAGAACCTCTGAAATCAGTTTATTGCTCTCCTGCGATGGACTGGAGCCTTTTGGTCCCAGGAGAGGCAACAGACCACAGCAACCTGGAGTGGGACTTTTGTCTGACACTTACACTGATTCGCCTGCCCTACAGCAGGAGATGGGATCCAAACCTGGATCCCCGAGTCCAAGCAGGGAATTTACTAAATCGGTTCCCTTCATACAGAATGATGTCATAGCAATAGAAAAAGCCGTACTTTTTGTTTTTAGCTTTCACCTAACTGTGATTTATTTTGTGAAAATCACATTTAGGGTTATTTTCAAAGCGGCTCAGAGGTACCTGTGCTTCACAGACCCGTCTGGGGCCGTTTGCGGAAACACGCGGGGGCTGGGGGGTCTCGCAGTCTGTGGGTTCCCCTCGTGTGTCGGTGTTTCCAGCCCGTTTTCCTCCACTGCGCTTCCATTCCTCATTATTCATTTGTTTAAACGTGATGTAAAACCCTTGTCTTCCTTAAGCCAGTCCACACACATCGCCCTGGCAAGTTTACTTTATTTAATCACTATTTCTTATTTATGCCACTCAGAAAGGTTATTGACGTTACTGTTACTCATCCTAACTTAATATCAGACGCAACTTTCTCCTCGCGATTTTAGGATCACGGCAAAATAGAAATTTTTCCCATAAGACATAACGGCGCGAGGAATTTCACGATCCGGTTTTAAAACAGCCGGTGCTTTTTGTCAAACAACTGAAAACTGGAGATAAACCAGGAGACAAGTTTACTTGGTCAGCAAGAGACATGACTTGAGAGCCCAGTCATCTGTCCCGCACCAGAAATGAAGGACTTTGCAGAACTTTGAGCCCCGGGGGAGAAGGTTGAGTTATTACGCAGAAAGCGATGAAGAGCTTCTTAGTCAACGAGACAGGAGGGCGGTGAGCACCTCCTCGCCATCCCTCTGACTAAGAAACATCTGCTTGGGAACAGAAGGGACATCCCACGGTAGACGCCGGGTTCACCGCAAGCTCCATGGCCTCCCATGTGAGTGGAAACTTTCTCCCTATTATGCAAGGATTAAGTGAGCCGCTGCACGCGGTCCTCAGGAAGGGTCCAGAAGGTCGCCGGCTCCCATATGACGAGTTACCTCCTTGCCGGGCGCCTGCCTTCTCCTGCATTGTTTCTGTTTCACGCTTCATACACAGAGGAGACGTTTCTTATGTAAATGTTGAGCCGGGAGGGGTTACCGTGCGGAGGCGATCATTACCTTTCTTCTCTGGTGCCTTACAAAGTGCTTTAAACAAAAACCGTGCGTCATCTGATGCTAACAATGCTAACCGTGAGGCTTCTACTGCATTTTTCCAGTAACCCTTAGCAACAATAGCGAACGCGTGGCCTCAGCCATTCTAAAAGCGGGCTTTTGTGTGGCACGAATTAGCAGGACCTCCACGCCCAAGTCTCCCACCCCTCTCGAATCCACGTGCACCATCCCCACGTTTTTAAAGAATCGATAACTGAGGTGAGCGAGGAATCGAGGCCTTCAGACCTCAGGATTGAACCAGGGCTTCCGGTTTGGGTGAATACTTACGTTCCTAGTGGTCACATCATCATGTAGCCGGTGACAGATGATGTGTTTCTTACATCCAGACAGTCGCCGTATAGAGCAGCAGCATTAAAAATGTCCCAACCTGTGTGGCCAAAAGAGTCCCTCCTTCCAGCCATATTTTTGTCTGTTTGCTGGCCAGTTTAGCTCTTATCACAAGCAGCTTGTACGCAGGGACCAGCAGCGGAGAGATGTTATCGGCTTGTCCGGGACGACCTCGTGCGTCTCGCCACCGTTCCTGCAAACAGGGTCCGCTGTGTTTCCCCCCCTCGTAGGACAGCAGATGCGGAGGAGGAAGGAGAGCATGGCTTCCGGAGGCCAGAGGTCGTGGAGAAGGAGGGATGGAGTGCTGAGACGGAGGCTTCCGCTCCTCGAGAAAATAATCAGATCAGATCTTCGCGCGTGTAGGACGAGTCTGTGGATGTTTGCGGGCGGAAAAAGTGAAAGAACAAGAACGGCAGATAAAAAGTAACCCAGAGTGTACCGCTGTTGGACCCGGGGAGGCCGCCTTGTGTTTTGTGCCTCCGTCTTAGCTCCGTGTTAACTAAAAACCGCCCGAAGAACCTCTTTGGGTGGTCATTCCTAGGACTTCGCTCGACGGGGTCAGGACCCAAGACGGTCCTGTGTTTTAGTGAGAAACCATTAGCAGCGACGCAATGCGACTGGTTTTCTTCTAAAGCGACGAGGGGAAGATGCACGTAGCGGTTAGACGGACAAAGCTGCTACTGTACAGAAGCACTTTATAGTCACAGCATAATAACACCAGCCAGTAGCAGTGTGCACAGCGATTGGGGTTTTGATGCGTTCACTCAAATAACGGGGGGAAAGACAGATGCTGAAACACCGTGTTCAGCCGGGGGGGCCGCGAACCGGGTGGGATGCGGAGTAAACACTCTGCCGGAGCCCGAGCGACGATGACGAACATGAGCCCCCGTTTTAATGAAATAGGAAACCACACTCACTTCCCCACCGCGGTCCTACTGGAGAAACTTTGGCCTGGGGCAGCTTACCCACAGGGAGGAAGCGATGCATTATGGGAAGCAGCATGCAGCATCGGTCTTGGGTTGCAGTAAGAAAAACCCCCACGTCTGAGTGGAAACAGGGATGTTCTGTTCCGCTGACATCTCAGCTCCTTCGGGCGCCCTGCTGTCTTGCGCTCTTTTTGCTTTCGGGGACTGGAAGCACACTGCTGTTTGTCACGATGCAAAGTTGGTTTTACCGCAGTTTCCCATCCAGCCTCGCAGGAGAAAAAAACCGGTGATGAAGAGCCGCCGTGGGAGTCCGGTCCATCCCTGTTGTCCCGGGCCACGGTCACCACTGAGATGCATGTTTTTCCACCGCCGCGCTTGCCAAACACGTGGAAACAGCTCCACTCCGTCACAGGCGCTCATATCTCCTGCTGGAGCTCTCGACGCATCCGTGGCGAGCTGAGAGCAGCAGCCGGTACAGATTTTGGTCATACGTTTGGTACTGGCGTTTGAACCCTCCTCATCCCGAACACTGCGTCTGCTCCAGTGCCCAACAGGCTTTACTCCCGGTTTTACTATAGATGCACTATTAGAATGTACAGGTGCGTGAAAATGCGTTGGCGGGTGTCTGGACTCACGGGCCGGTTGCAGCCAGTCTTTTATACCGCATTGGAATTATGGGTAGAGCAGGGAAGTGGTCAGCACCGTGGGTGATGACCCATTTGCCTGCGGCTCGTGACCCGGCAGGCGCCCGGCACGGAACCCCCTCCTCTTCAGAAGCATCAAAACTGTGTTCAGAGTGGATGTCGGCTGAACAACCGCACCGGTTAGGCAACAGAAACGTGATAACAGCAATAACAGTGATTAAAACTATTGTGAGAGAGTCATGTTTAAAAAAAAAAAAGCATCCAAAAAGAATGTCAGCAATGTAACGTTGTCATGGTGACCGTGGCTAAGTGCAGAGCAAGATGCCGGCTGCCGAACCCAGACGCTGCCGCGGCAATGAGGAAGCACCGCTGCTGCCGTCGAAAGGGAGGACGAAAAATGCCCCCCGCGGCCCGAGGTTCTCAACCTTCTCTGCGCTACGAACCAGACCCTTCATTTCCATCGTCTTCGGGGACCGGCCCACGAAGCGGAAACTAACCTGATGAATGCAAAACTCTGCCAGCGAGGTGGCAGCGCTGAACTGAAGACAGGTGTAACTTGTTATTTGTTTTAACGATAAATATGTTTTACATTCCATGACTCACATGCTACCCACAGACATATTGAGGCTATGTATTTATTAAGTGGTCTCTCCGCGGCAAAGCAAAGCAACGTTCCCCTGCCGGTTGTTGAGAACCTCCGATTTAGCAAATTCCTTCATCCAAGATGACCCACAACAGTCCACAATCGATTTTCCCACAATTTAGTCACTTACACAACCGGCTCGATTTTACCCTATCACTTCAGGGCCTATGATCCTGTGACCTTCGTGTTGCTGGGATGTTGAAGACCGTTATTTGTATGTTTCAAACGTCATCATGTTTTATGTCTCGAACGTGTGAACGTGACATTGAAGCGAAAGAGTTTCCACTAAAATGCTACAAATTTCAGATCTCTCCGCCGGGCAGAAGCGTCATTCCTTCGGGTGGCTTCAGCAGCTCCGCGTCTCAAACGTGATAGTTAGCAAATGGCTGCTGGGGGGATGCCGCTGCTTCAGACAAAGCTTTATTATAACCTCGGTGGTTTTATTAAAAGCCACCTGATTCCTTGGGCCAAAATGAACAAAGAATCCAGCACTTTCTTTCCAATTCAGCTTGGAATTTTCTGCATGGAACTGTGTTTGGATCCAATTCTTACGCTTAAGGTGGAAAGTTCCGGAAGTTACATGACTTGCGAAGCGATGATCAATAATAATAATAATAATAATAATAAATTTTTTCTGTGTGTGTGTGTGTGTGTGTGTGTGTGTGTGTGTGTGTGTGTGTGTTGCACCCACATTTACCAGCGAACTGCGGTAACGCAGCAAAGTGGCAGAGAAACACACAAACACCGCAGCAGAAATCAAAGCCTCTTATTAAATATCACATTCCGTTTCAAGTATCGAACTCTAACAAATCATAACATGTTCAGTAATTTATACAACAGACCATAAAACACCTTTGTTTTTGTTTGCTAGATTCTGACTGGCTTTTATCTCAAGTTCAGCTCTTTCATCCAACTGCAACACCACGCAGTTTAAATCGTCGCTACAGTTTTTCCCGTTTTTCTGACGCCGGGCGACTTGCCATGTGGGATAAGTTGGAGTTATTTACTTGTTTTGTTACTTACATCATTTACTCATTTACCCCTTTACTCAGCAGGGCGATTTTTACTCTGTCGGACCGGGGTAAGTACCTGCGCCTGGGGTGCTAGAGCAGGAGGTGGGATTCAAAGCCATCCTACAGTTAGAAGCGACACCTCTAGCCACTATGCCACCTGGTGGTGGAAATGTCGCAGCTCTGACTCAGACGGGGACTGCAAAGTGTTTCTCAGCTCTTAGGGTAGAAGTTGCAAGGCAGAGACAAGCGGAGGCCAACCAGCCCCCGACCCCTGGACTGTCTCGGCCGAAGCGATCGACGCGGCTCCTCCGTTCGGGTTCGACAGGAAGACGCGGGGGGCAACAGGGAGTCGACGCAGCGATCGGAGAAAGGTTTCATCACTTACGTTTGAAAGGCAGAGCCCCTAGCTATGGATGGACTGGCGGGATGTTCCAGAAGCGCATTATCTTCGATGGCTCCAGACAATTACCAGGACGGTTTTCCGGAAACAAAGAATCAAAACACCGTTACAGCTCAAAGTTTTCTGATTCAGCGCCGCTGTATCATGGTAAAGGGCGATGTTTTAATATTCCACTGCGTGACTTTTTGTCATCTCGGGTTAAGAGTTCAGTCGTCACCAGGTTGTTCGCACCTTGACGTGTTGCGCAGATAAACTGTACGTTTAGCAAACTTTCGCAGCAGCGACGGCGACAATCGCACAAGAAATTCAAACCGAATTAGTACAAAAAGTCAAATAAGGACATTTCCTTATCATGCCGCACATGTCGGTTTTGCATTAAAATGTGTTTTTTTTCTGTAAACCTCCATCCTCTTCAAACCGAGTTCCAGGGGTTCCGAACATCACAGCTGCACTCAGCACGTCCGGCGCTTTAACAAGCTATTTTTTTCTCATTTATTAAGCAAAATTTGAAAATGTTATTTTCCTCCAGGCTGCAGACAAAGTGACATTTTTGGCCTCTCATCTGAGTACCAGTTCGTAACTCCAAAGCCACTTTTCCCCCTAAGTGACGATCGGTATGTAAACGAAACAGACATTTCTCATGTTCTGTTCAATAAAACAAATTAAAACAGTTTGTAGGACTTTTTTATCTTGATGTTTTTATTTACTTCGAGCTACGTTCAAGGCACAGACTCGAAATTCCCGCTGCGTCTCCCGCCGTTCGCCGAGCGCCAACGCCAGACACCAGCCGTAAACTCTGCGGACGTGAGCTGCGCCAAGGTGGCTCTGTCTGGGTGCCCTTTACTGCCACCTATCGGCCTGGAGGGAAACCACAGCTCTCGTTCCCGCGGAAAATGTTCATAACTCGTCTGTTAGTAACAGGAGGCCTTGCATTTGGAATATCCAGTGAGACCCCCCCCCCGGGATTCCCAGTGCTCCTTTTCCTAAAGTCTGTTGGGAAGTGAGGCCATTTTCGGAGAGCAGACCCCCCGTTTCCTCCTAAACAGACTGAAATGGGTAATAGAGGCACTTTCAGTAAGGCCGCCTCCCCCTGTTAAATGCCCCCCCTCCACACACACACACACACAATCCCCCCGCTCACCTCGGGCTCCTCTTGTCAGTAACGACATTATGCACTGTGTGATGTGCTGGCGAGGTGTGGAGTGCAGGTCTGGTGTCTCCGCTGCCCAGATAAGTGGCCCCAATTACACCCCCCATATCAAGAGTGACGGGGGGCTGACGCTGTGACAAATGACTGGAGCGCGGAGCTCGAACCCGGAGCGTTCGGCAATCACCCGGAATAATGGAGGCCACTCGCCGCCCTCGCCCCCCGTCTCCGAGCTGATTGCACTGGGGGGGGCCTTCCCCGCCCGCCGGCTCCCAGCCCCTCCCGCAGACGGACGGTGCCGAGTCAGCAGGGAGTCCACAGGGGGCCCTCAAACACAGCGCCCCCTCCCTGGGAAGTGAAAACACTATGGAAAAACATTCCATACAGTCTGTCCTTCGTGTCCCAGCACCTCAAATTCACACGTTACGGATTTTAGAGACAGTCGCAAACACATCACATCCGTCCATCCATCATCAGGATCCCCTTTATCCTGGTCAGGGTCGTGACAAGTTTCAAAAGTAATGAAGGAAAAAATAGAAAAACCATCATTTAAAAAATTATTTTAATATAAAGGGGAATTATTTAATCAATCTAAGAATGAAGCGTAAGTTGGTCGGGACGACTGAGCCATATTGGCACCTCGTTCACGCTTGGATTTCTGGGGTTTTCACAGAGCCGAGACCCCTCCTCCCCCTCGGGAAGACTGAGGATAAACTGTAAACATACAATTTTTTCTGCTGTATAGAACACGGATTTCTCGAGGTCTCTGGTTTCTGTTAAAAGAAATGTTCCAGCAAAATCCAGCAGCTCCACACGTCAGCCATCTGACGGTGGTAATGATTCAGAACACGTAGGAATTTACGCCGTTCCGTGAGGATTTTTACCACGGTATTCTTGTCCTCGCAGCGTCTTGCTGTTGTACAAATGAGACCGTTTTCTAAAACTGGTGCTGCTGTAGTTCATACATCCTTTACCCACGGAAATGTACACTGTTAGACAGTCGGCTTTACACTGCTTTTCCCAAACGGCAGGGTAAGTTTTACTGCATCGATTCAGGTTAAAGGGAATTGCAGCAGGAGGTGGGATTCAAACCCCGACCTTTCAGATGACAGTGACACGTCAGGTGACACGTCAACCACCTGAGGATCCGATGTAAGCGCTTCAGATTAAATACCCATTGATAACATGAGGTTCAGTGTAAAAGTAAGTTGTATCCAAGTCACTCTGGGTGAGATGTAGATCGAGCAACTACTGAAAGGCTCTTCTCATTTTCGACGGCTTCCATTTTTGTCACAAATAAACGTTTTTTTCCTACGTTTGTTCAGATGGCTTTTACTGACACACCAGTTCTAGGGCAATCGAGCCCTGGAAGGTTGCGGGTTCTAATTCTACACCACCAACGCAGAACGGTGGCATCGAAGAACTTTGCTCACTAATAGATCCCTGGAATTAAGTTGTCTACTACGTACAAGAACCAAGTTCAGTATTAAAGTTGTTCGCTTCCAGGAGGGGAAATAAAGTGATTTTACTTTTAAATCAAGCCCCCGGGGCGACAGACAGGAGTCGGCCGCCCACTGTGTTCAGGTGAGGTAAAACGTCTCACCGCCCAGCGTAAAGGTCCGTCCCCCCCGCTTTCATTAACGTTTGACAAATATCTCCATGCATCAGCGCCTAGCGATTTCCGGCCAGCGTGTGGCGCTCTGCGCGCTCAGCCCCTCAATTATTCATCCCCAAGTATACAGTCAGCCTGCAAGGTGTCGATACATTTCAGCGGGGGGGCGGGCGGGTTTTAAACGCAGACGAGGCACTTCCATCGGTGACGGTTTTCGAATGCGCTCCAGTTCGGTCGGGTCAGTAAGAATATGAAACATGTTTTGGAGGAACCGTTTAAGGCAACTTCCTCCGGCTAATGTCCCTCTTATCAAAGGCAGCATAAGGAATTAGACCTGCACTGAATTCCCGTCCTCCCCTGTTGGCCGACCTCATTGGGGCAGTAAAGCCGGGAGGCGCCGTGGCTGCCGTCCGCTGGCTGGGGGAGGCAAACAGAGCAAAAAGGTGAGAAATGAGGCACGGTTCCGTGCAGATGTGACCCCCCAGCCTGGAGAAGAGTCCAGTGAGGCCCTCTGGAGACAGAGCAGCTGCCCGCACCCTTCCCTCACACCCCAGAGGGCCTCTTCCCGGTTCGCCATATGCTTTCAGGCCGCTCCATTGTGGGGGTAAAATTAATAGAAAGAAACCTGCTGTACAGGGGCTAGAGGACACTGTGGGGGGGGGGGCAAAAAAGTGGTGCCACATATCCTTGTTCAAGTCACCGACACCGAGGGCAAGAAAATGTTCTTCTTAGGGAAGAAGACGATGAGGCACATCCACAGGGGGCCCCGGTGTGTGTGTGTGTGTGTGTGTGTGTGCGTGGATCGTACATCATGACTCTGGAGACCACCTCTCCACCCAGCTGCCCCCAGTGGGGTGGGTGGACATGTGACAACCACATAAACCGCTTCCTCCCCTCTTGCGGCTTCTTTCCCTCCTGCGGCTGTGACTTCCACAATCGCCCGTGGTGCTCGTGACACCCCCCCCCCCCGCTGGGTGCTTACCGGGGTAATCCTCACGTGGACAGCCGTAGAAGGGCCAGCTTGCCAGATGTTTGGATGCTCCGTCTGTCCGTGTGGGGCAGTTATGTGTCCACAGCTTCCGGCGTCCTGCAGTGAAACGGCCACTAAAGCCGTGTGTGTTTCTTCCTGCAGGACACTGCTGACTGGATATGAGCTGAGGGTGTCTGACCAGAACACTGTGGGAGGAAACCCACACAGACGCAGTCTGAGCAGGATTTGTTCAAGCGGTGTCTGTGGGACAGACGCACAACCCGCCGCTCTGCTGTTTACCATGTTTCGGTGTGGTAACGTGCAGCATCGTGGTCCTCAGAGACGTGTCGGCCTGCACTCGAGGAGCTGGAGAACTCCAACAAATATGAAGCGTGTCAAAGCAGGATGAGGCTGGGATCAGGGTAAAAAACCACGGGGAAGCCGACAGAGCAGATGTTCGCCCTGCCTGTGTCACCCGTGGCCTTACCGGGGTTCTCGCCCTCTCCCGGTTTACCGCAGTATCACAGCTCGCTGATGAAACCTCAGCATTTCAGCAGAAAGCTTCGACACCGCCTGACATTTTGTGAAAAACCTGCCATTTCCCCGGCACCGCTGGGGGGGAGATGCTCCCCGTTAATGGAACCTGTCAGCGTGGAGTGAAACTCGCTCTACTGTACATGAGCGGCCCGGTAAGAAAACACCACGTCGGCCATGTTTATTTATGAAGAGCTCCTCTCCGGTGCTGTCAGTTGGTCGGCATGGACTGTCGACGCCCCGGGGCTGGGGGGGGGGACGCGCCTCCTGAGGGGGTGGGGGGCCGTCAGCACGCCAGGGTGGTAATTACCGCCCGGTTCCTCCCCTGACACATAATTGCCCGCTGTTTTCTTGCAAGCGGGTTTGTTGTGCTCCGTCCTGCCAGCTCTGACAGCCTGTCTGCCGCCCCCCGCTCCTGCTCGCTTGCTCTGCGCGTCCAGCAGGTGGCGCAGCCGTTAATGAGCACTTATTTATTCATTTATGTGAAACTTTTCTCCAAAGCGACTTACAGTTGTGTGTAAGTTTTTGCTGTTTATGCTGATTTACTCACTTCTGAAGCCCCAAAGCCAGGACCCTGAGAGCAAAGGAGCAGTAATCCACCTATCATTATTGTACTTATTTATTACATTGTTCTTGTTAAATATTAGCTTTGACACCTGAGTGTTAAATAACTTTGTACTGGTTTAACACGTTGTACAGCTGGATAGTTTTTACTGTGCCAGTTCAGGGAAAGTACCTCGGTTAAGGGAGCTTCAGCAGGTATCAGGTGACTGGAGGATAAGGTGCCGCCTCTAACTACTATGCCCCCCTTGAGGTATACACCAAGCTGTTGTACCCTTGAGCAACGTGCTTGACCTGAGGAGCATCACCAAAATATTTAACTGCCTAAATGGGCAAAATGTGACACATCTTATGTTTATGATGAGTGAAGATTAAGTTGTGTGAGAGTAGGTTCCCCTCATACTAACTGACCAGAAATGAGTGGTAGGATCAGTATGGTTTTCTTCACAAAGAGCTGGATGATTCGGCACTTTCCGGTAATGACAGCTGCCATTAAAACAGCCCCACGGGGGCCGAGGCTGAGAGCAGAACTTCAAAGAGGTGCATCTTCAGTGACAGCAAACCTTGGTGTGAAACATCCCCGCTGGGGGGGGCTCCGTTCAACAGCGCTTTGGACCCGGAGAGAAACAACAGCTGTGTAAAACCTGCAGCGGGAGCCGGTGATCCCCTCCATGGGGCATCTGCCCATCTTGGTGAGGGGTCGAATGGCCAGGGTCCAGCCCTGTAGCTGTGACCCAGCAGTGCCCCCATATGGTTCCCGCCAAAAAAGGGAAATTCCACATATCGCAGTTCTCCCTCACGGGGGGAGGTGTGGGTGACAATATGTTAATGTGTGCACACCTGTCACGTGGCAAGAAGCCCCGCCCACAACTAATCTGCCTCTCATGTTGCCTTTGCCCACCCTGTGATCGTGAGCTTCTGGCTCCACGGTACCTCCATCAGGTAATGAGGCCTGAAATGAAATACTGTACGTTTGGCAATAAACACAGCGATTTACACTCCTGCGCAGCCACTCAGGGGGGTGATGAATGGTCACGGCGAACGTCCGTGACGCCGTTTTCATTCCAAGTGCAGGATGCTTGGCACAGGGCTCAGCACAGTGTGTGCAGGAGTGTGTGTGTGTGTGTGTGTGTGTGTGTGTGTGTGTGTGTGTGTGTGTGTGTGTGGGCACAGGTAGGCCATCAGCGCTGTGATGACTCCTCAGGTTAGCAATGGCAGCCTTATGAATTTCCAACGACGCCAAACATTTAGCAAAAACGTCTGCTGTCGTGGAGTAAACGCTACACCTGACCTGCGTTTACCCTCCAAACCAAGAGCTGGCAGCAGAGAGCCCCCCGCCCAAACGGCAGCATGAGACCGCCTCAATTTCACTCTCTTCTGCAGTGTTTACAGCTCCTGTCTGCTAGTAGTGATCATCTTAGTTATCATTAACTGAATTTTTTTTATTTATCAGTAGCCATTTTACACCCTGTCACGACCTGGTGTCCAGGGTGTAGTTTCATCACTCGATGTTCAGTGGTTCTGGACTCTGGACCCCCGTGGGGGAGACACGTGAACTCCAGCAGGAACCCTAACTAAGATTATGCGGTTACAAATAACAGATGCATAAATGGATGAAATAAACAATTTTAATATTTTTCATTTTAGCTTTTTTAATTACGTTTCATGATTTCAGCATGAAGAAAACATTAAGAATTCTATAACGTACTTTTTGTTTGTTATGCCTGTATCCAAAGGTTCTTCTGAATCCAACCTGTAAATAAAGTTATTATTTATTAACTGATTCTTAAAAACGTGACCTGAATTTGTGTATAAATGATATGAAGCATCTCGTGGTCCCAGTTGCTTCACTGAGGTGTGGAGGCAGTGAGTGTCGAACCCGCGCCGGTTCTGGAAAACGTGATGGCTGTGATGATGCTCTGTGTTTGGGGGAGGGAAGAGCCGTTAATGTCACAGTTTGACCCCCCCTTCAGCATCCCAGGGCCGACTGTCAGTCACGACCGGGGAGCCTCCTGTGAGTCATGTACTGTTAGCCTGTTCACCCTGAATTACCCAGCTGCACAAACGGGTAAATCAGCGTAAGTAGCTTAGTGTACAAACATAATATAGTGGCAAAGGTTTCAGATAAAAAGTCGAAAAGTAATGAAAAATAAAGACATATTTCACTTGGCTGTAAGACGGTGAAAAGGCGCCAAAGGCAGTGAGCAGATGTCAGGGGTTTGAGCAGAAGCACCAGAACTGAACCTGATCCTAAACCGAACCTGAATTCATACAAACAAATCTTGATTCAATTTATTTAAGTGCTTTGATCAAAGGTCCAACGGCAGGACCCTTCCCGACGCCCTCAGGTTTCTGCTCCGTGTCCTAAACCGTTCTGTCTCCCGCTGCAACCGTTTGTCTTGATGATAATCTCCCGGGTGAAGTTTTATCGCCGGGGTTAAGATCTGACGCGATTCTGCATGCAGCGGCGATTTGTCAACAGAGTTTGTTTAACTGAATTACGGGGGCACGTGGAAGGGATAGCGGGTCGTTCGCATTCACGCGGCGTAACTGGCCGGCCTCTAAACGAAAGGACGGCTTTGATTTATCGCTGCTCGGGGGCTTTTCTCCCCTGCGGCCGGTTTAGTCCGTCTGGGTCAGCTGGTCGTGAGTCGCTTGCCCTTTAGCAAGGGCGCCGGCTGCAGGGAAAAATAATGGTGCTTAGAAGAGCAAAGAGCAGCCGGTGAGTCAGATAGGGCAGCGGGGGGCTGTAGTTAACGCACCTGATTTGCGAGTTTGCAGGTAGAATCCTACCCCTGGTCCAGTTACACTGGCTGTAGTCAAGGCACGTAGTTCCCGGAAGCCTGGTTCTCCCAAATGTTGGATTTACGGTACCAACTCCAGGCCGGTTCCTTCCTCAGTGGCACTACAGCAGGAGTCCTGAACCCTTCGAGTCCTAAGGAAGCAGTTGCAGCCGCTGCGCCCCCTGCTGCTGCATCTCAGTCGGCAGTTATCAGAAAAATGGCTCAAATCTGTCAATAAGAGGAAGGGTTGGGGAGTAAATTCTGCCCCCCCTTCCTGGTTCCCGAGACGGTGTGGAGCTGCACCCCTGTTGGTGCCAGAGGGGATGCAGTTCTATTACAAACCCGCAGAGTTACCCGGTGCCGTGGGGTCAGATCAGAAACTGCAGATTTGTAAAGGTAGTAAAACATGATGTACGACCAAACAGTACAGTTTTACCCTCAAAGTCATCGTTTTCACCCCCCCCCAGGTTTGGCTCCACACTCCTTACTGGCAAAGAAAATGAAAAATGGTGTGATGTGTGTGTTATATATCACCAAATTTAATTTAATACTTATGTGTCTGTGTTTCGGGGAGAAAGTTGTGTGTGTGTGTGTGTGTGTGTGTGTGTGTGTGTGTGTGTGTGTGTGTGGAGAGAGAAAATCCATCAGCATCTTACGCTCTGTGTGTAATTTTAAATGTTCAACATACTGAGTTGCTTTTTTTTGGAGTTGAATCACTACGCAAAAGCCTCTCTACGGGTGAGAAGTACCTGTGTGCCAAATTTCAAGTCTGTTTCTTGAAAAACAAATCTGTGTTTAAAGAAGAAACAAACAAACAGACAAACACACAGAGATTTACTTCTACAGATATAGAGATGGTCATAATCACGATCAGAATAGAGGCAAAAGCTGAGACATCTGTCTTTGAGGGTAAATCACTGCGCTCACTTGAGTGAATCATCTTTGCCTCCACAACTATGGAGAAAAGTTATTTGTGACCACAACCGCATCTATGAAACATTGTTCCAGCATCAGGAGCAAAATAGAAACCCAGTGAGACATAATGCTGTACACTGGGACTTTATTGGCACCTTTGTCAGCAGCACCATAGGACGCGGCTCGGGATGGCGAGTAACGCAGCATGAAACGTGAATTTCTAAAAGCATTTTTATTAGCTCTAATAAACAGAAACCTTGAGATGGAAAAGTTATTCAAAGTCAGATAAAACAAATATTTAATTATTTAAAGTGCACACAAAGCTCCTGCACTGATCTGCGTCCTTGCTGTTCACAAACACGTGAATGTTGCGTTTTTGTTCGGACCCCGTGGCCTGCTGGAGCTCCCAGGGCCACGGTACTGACCCCTCTTTGGCACAGTAAAAATACCCTGTTGTTTCCAAGGGTAAATCGCACTAAGGAGCTCAGCGTACAAAGTCCACATTGTAAGTTATGGTAAAGAGTGACGGTTTTTACAGGAAAATATTACATCTTCTGGACATTCGCAGGTAGGGCCACATGGCCACTGCTATCTTGACCCCACACCCCCAAAAGACAGGAACTGTGGGGTTTCAGTGTGAAATAAGGGTTGAATTACAATGTTTGTAAGTATTTTGTCAATTTTTGCTCTTTTTTTTTATTTGTACTCACAATTCCACAAAATTCATAAAAACGTTTCAAAATTGTCTTTAGTCGTCACTCTTGGTCGTAACAATGATTTATATAAAAGCTTGAAATGGCTGAAGACAATGTTGAAAAGAACGTTTATTTTTCAGACCAACTGTTCCTTGTGAATTTTAGGTTGCAGATGATTGTGTGCAAAATAGACAGAAGCAAAAGCATAAACCGAAATGAAATATCAAAAAAATGACCAAGTTTATAATTCCACACCTATCTCAACTTAAGAGCTCAAAATAGCTTTTTTGGGCTGATTTGGGGGGCCAGGGTGGGGTCCCAGAAATGTGCCCCCCCCCAGCATTGAGGGTCAATACTGTAACCCTTTGATTGGTTGTATGAGCCTGTATTTGTGGGTATTCTATGCTGTCATAACCCAGTTCCGTTCTGTTGTTAATCAAATAATAAATAAATGCAAGAAAATAAGGAAATAAAGCCAGCGAATCAAAGGTTCAGCGTCACTCCCGGCGAAAGGTGCGGTTTCCTTCGGCACGAACAAAATGCCCGAAACGGCTTCGCGACAAAAGCGACGGTTTCTTCTGCGATCAAAGGATCAAATCTTGGTTCCGCAACTGGTCCCCTCTCCCTTCAGCGGGCGCCCTGCTGGGGGCAATTACACGTATTGCTAATATTTTTATCCATTTCGCCAATGGTCTCCTCCGAAGCGCCTCGCAGTGCGAGGTTTGTGGAGTTTCGGGATGAGCACATGGATCGAGCGGATTCAAACCGCCATCCTTCTGAGTGCAAAGTGATATCTCGCACCACCACGCCACCCGCTGTCCCCGTGTTCCCCTGTTATTGCCACCGCCATCCGTCCAGAAACGCGAACGGGCGCCACGGCCTCAGAAATCACAGGCTGCTCTCGTCGTGCTTGATCTGACCGTCACCTCCGCACGCAAGTGAAGACATCACGAGTGAGCCGTCCCCCCACCGACCTGTGCGGCGCGACAGAGCAACTGAAACTGCATCTTACACTTGCGCACTGAAGGGGGGGGCAGGGGGGTTAAACAGGGATCAATCAGTACAGGCAATATTTATATGAGACAGCAGCCCCCCCAGATGGAAGTGGGACATGAAACCGGCTCAGGGAGGAAATCCAATAGTGCATGAAATATTAAAATCCAGATCTCTTCATGTACATTAAACCAACGCCGCTGTGTCACTGCTTCTACTGATGTATGTATTCTGTATTAAATATTTACTGCTATTTTTAACCACTGGACGTCCCATTTGCACCCGGGAGGTCGGCCTCAGCTCCCCTCACCTCCGGCTTTATTAAATTGCTCCCGGGCTGTTTGACTGGACGCGCCTCCCCGTCCGCCCCCAGCCCACGAGCCAAAAAATAGCCCTAATCTTTGTTTTAAATCGCTGGCTGGGGGGAGACAGCGAAAACAGACACACCTGCGATGGCATTTCAATGAGGCGCTGCTCTGTCGGCGGCGATTCGACACCCCAAAGGCGTCGGACGCAAAGCCGTCCCGCCGCGTCAGGAGCCGCACGCGCTGAATTGATGTGCTGTTTTCACACCTCCGCTACAACTGAGGCCGGTTTCAACCAAACAGCTCAGTGGCTCCAGTATGAAACAAATAAATTGAATTTTGAGGGGTCATGGATGAAATACATCTCACTACGCGCCCAGTAAGTCATAGGGGCCCATTGAGCGCAGGCGAGCGAAGTAATAAAGGCCTTTAACTGCACTGCAGAGACGGAGGACTTCTCAAGCGACGGCTGTTTTATTTTTATATCCCTTTTAACGTTTGCTATTTTGTTCCGAGGGAGGTTTTTAATGGAGCTGATTACGCTTCTCCGGGCTCCTGTGACACGAGCAGGCGGTTCAAAGCAGAACGGTCATTTATCCGGCAGCTGCACGCTGGTCAGTCGGTCAGTGTGACGGTCAGTCCCTCCCAGCCCCGTCTGCCTCTCGCCTCCTCGTTCTTAACCTCGGTTTATCCGACACCTTCGTCCAAGGCAGCTGACAAGCGCCGTCCTCCAGGCCGCTTTATTACACTCTAACCGTTTATTAGTACAGAATAATCCAGCTAAGATTTACAATATCAACACAGCACGTCTGAAGTACTGCTCATATTACCGAACGCACTCACATACAAAAGTGTAAATAACCGCTCGGCTTGTACGTTATTTACTGTGTTTTCTTCAAGCTTTGCTACTTCATTTTTACTCTCTTGCTGTACTCTTGTTCCGTGCGTTAAACGTGTCTGAGTGACCGAATCGAACCCCTCGCATGCAAACGCACTTTTGACCAGCGTTGTCTTATGGTCCTCTGAATATCCTGAGTATGTTTGTTATAATAAATGTCACACTGCGGCACTGTGTCATTAGCTGGAACTTTGTTCTGCGCTCCGCGCGTCACGCTGGTGAGAGTAGCGCTCGGGAAAAACAAACTGAATCGACGGATATGAATTATTCTAAACTATATTACAGATTATTTAGCCGTTCATACAACAGGGTGTTTTTTACCGTAGCCAGTCCGCCGTGACAGCCGGAGGCGGGATGCAAATCCAGGGCCAGGGTGAGGAGCAAATATGAGTAACAGATGGATTAATAAGGCTATGCCACAGTGGGGAGGGGGGAACTTTTGCCACCCCCCCCCCCACCAGTGAGCAACTCACTGACATGTGGGTGTGACCTTGCATGACCTTTAAGTTAAATAGCGGCCTCTCGTCCATCAGGTGGCAGATCATCCCGTTTCCACCTCCGGCAGAGGGAGACGTCAGAGGTCGGTGGTCGTCGTGCCAGTGACTGGTTTTCATTCTTAGCAGAGTGGTAAAGCCACAGCTGTGGGACTTTACACTGGCAGGCTGTCAGCGCTGGGACCTGTTGGTGGGACAGGTGAGAAACAGAGAGACGGGGTGTTTCCGAGGCGGGAAGACGCCGCCGTCGGCTCCGATCGCTGACATCGGTCCTCGGAGCCGAGGGTGGCTGCTTCTCGCTGCTGTGGGCCGACATCCAGAAGACAGCAGTCCCCCCAAAATGGCACCACTCCGGAAGTGCAGGATTTCTGTATTGTCGTTATTATAATAAAATATGTTAATTTGTGCGACACTTTTCTCCAAAGCAACGTCCACCGTCAGGTTTGAACACTGATTTAACCCTTTCTTCGACAGGGTAGTTTTTACTGCATCAGCTGGGGGTGCGTACCTTGATCAAGGGCACTACAGTAGGAGCGGAACGCAAACCTGCGACCTTCACAGTGCGCGGCGATGCTGTAGACGCTATAGCACCTGCTGGAGTCGACCGGCGTGAACTTGGGTTCGTCAGGATATATAGTTTCCAGGGAATAAATGCAAACTAATATTGGCTGATATGAAAATGCACAGTGAAAGATGTGTTTTGTCAAAGCAGACATAGACCCATCCTTTATTTATTCAGGCTTTTATCATTTGCCGTTTTTTGCCGTTTTGCGGGTGAAGGATCTTCTGATCATCCTGAAGGCTCTCGTCTATTCATCTGAAGAACGTGGAAATGCGTGATTCTGTTGCAGGCAAACAAGAGAACGTCACCAAAACGAGAACGACTCCGCTCCGGATTAGACGGCAGAGCAATTCCGCAGCCGCGGCTTATCTGTCGACACGTACTGAACGTCTGCGCAGCGGCTGCTCACATCCAGAGGGTGGGTGGTGCTTCTGTGGGACGTGGTCTGCAGCAGAGGGACAGGAGGCGGATGCAGGGCGGTACACGCTCGCTGGGGAGTCATGGTTCGTGTTGCTTCTGAGGTGTGACTGCCGGTTTTTGGGGTCCCGGGGGGCAGATCTTGGGTGAAACTGAGCCAAAGTGGCGGGGTTTCACTACCGACTTGCTGTCCAGGCATATGAAGAGCTGAGATGGAAATGCCAGGAAGGGGAAAAACAGGCCTGCCAGAACTCCACCAGCAACCCTCCCACTCCCTCGCTCTCTCGCTCTCTCTCTCTCTCTCTCTCTTTCTCTTTCTCTGTCGCTCCTCCACTCCCCCCCTCCCCCAAACCCCATGCTCAGTAAAGTTCAGGGATGTGAGGATGTGTGTGGATGAACGTGCAGCCACCTGTGCACCTAGGAGGCCCCACCTTACAGGGTTCGACTCATTTCCAAATCTTGCGCTTTCGTTTGGCCAGGAGCTTCTGCAGGCTGTGCAGGAGAGGGGAGCCCAGGTTGGGACCTCTCTGTGCCAGAAAGGCATCTCTTAAAACACACACCTCCACTTAGACCTGCCAAAACACTGCTTTACCCCATCAGGTCCTAGTGTGTCCACCTCCTGCAGCTCAGTTGCCCATGTGGGAGTTAACACCTTGTACATGTGTCTGTGCCTGAGTGTGTGTGTGTGTTTGTGTGTGTGTGTGTGTGTGAGTGCGTGTGTGTGTGTGTGTCTGTGTGTGCGTGTGTGTGTGTGTGTGTGTGTGTGAGTGTGTGTGTGTGTGAGTCTGAGTGTGTGTGTGTGTGTGTCTGAGTGTGTGTGTGTGTGTGTGTCTGAGTGTGTGTGTGTGTGTGTGTGTGTGTGTGTGTGTGTGTGTGTGCGAGTGGGTNTGTGTGTGTGTGTGTGTGTGTGTGTGTGTGTGTGTGTGTGTGTGTGTGTGTGTGTGTGTGTGTGTGTGTGTGTGTGTGTGTGTGTGTGTGTGTGTGTGTGTGTGTGTGTGTGTGTGTGTGTGTGTGTGTGTGTGTGTGTCAAGCCTTCCACGAGGCCCTGAGATACTCTCCACTTACCGTGACTCAGCCATGTTTTCAACACCATCATCTCCAGCCATCTGATCTCTGGTGAATCCACGCTGTTGACCTCAAACCCAGATGGTTTTCCACCTTAAATGATAAAGTGAGTGTATTGTACACCAACACAGCAATCTGGGATACGAATGAGGTAAATGTTTCGCCGTTGGTTTTGTCCTATTCCGCTTCTCACAAGTGTACAATAATAAGTGTTATTGTGTAAGAGTTATTACGGGTCAATTCTAGCCCCTGCAGTCCATCGTGGCGGCATTTTAATCTATACCAGCTAACGGACGAAAGCCTTAAATCCTTGGGGGGTTTTTTTCTCTTTTTTTGCGCTTCGTCCGCAGCAGAGCTGCTGGGCGCGCACACTGAGGCGCGCGCGCGACGCGGGCGCTTTAAGAGCTGCCTGTTTATCTTGGATGGAAAACAACATGAATCATCTGGATTCTGTATATTTTCTTCAGGGCTGGCGTTCGGGGAGGGGGGGGGACGTCAGTCCGTGAAATTTCTCCTCATAGGTTGAGCGCAGGGGGCTGCTGAGCGTGCGGCGCCCGTCGGCCGAGCGGTGGCGCTGCTGCGCTCCTCCACTCGGCGCTCGGCGCGTCGGACATGTGGCAGCAGACGGATCGGGCAGCTGAGCGTTGATCTCGGGCTCCGGGGCAGCGAGGCGAACGTGGGGCGACCGCTCTCCGTCCGCCGGCTCGGCTTCTTCGTGGTGGGGCAGCGCGCGTGGATGATGCTGTGGTGATGCGCCGGTGATGGGTGCCGGAGAGGGACCCTGGAAAGCCTCTCTTCCCCCGGAGAGCTGCGCGTCCGCGGCGAGAAGTTTCATTTCCACTTGAAGCTCGACGGGAAAACAGGGAATACGGATTACCGAAGTGCGCGTCCGTGGCGCGGCTGGATTGCTGGCTGTCTGTGGTGGGAGTTACGCACGGCGGGAGGATCTGTGGAGCGCGCACGGCCCCGATGAGACTCTTCAGGGGGTTTCTCTCCGCCGAGGCGCCTGCTTTTTAACGCCCGCAGCTCCGATGAGCGTCTCCAGCCGCCCTGTGGTCTAAGTGCCGTGTGTGTGAGATGGAAACACGGGGGCTCTGCGGCGTCCTCTACTATCTGATGCTCAATGCGCCGCTTTTGTTGTGTGTGAACGGTGAGTGAACTTGTTCTGCCTCTTCTGCCTCTTACACAGCAACACACACACGAAACGCACACACTCCTCCGGGCGGCATGTGTATTTACTGGGCAGGAATCCCGCAGGTGCGCGATAGCCACCCGGATCTGCCCACCGCTCCTGTCTTTTGCGGCGCCGATGAATCTTTAGTTTGTTCCTTTTTCCCCCCGATTTCCCCCCCCCCCGCCCCCCACCACAGTTTGGTTTTTTTTCTTAGTCCACGCCCGCGTGAACCCGCGCCGCGTTTCGCGCGACGAGCGCGCGCCTGCCCGCCTCAGCACCGCGGAGAGCAGCCGAGGGAGCGCGCGTGTCGCGAGCCACGAGGGAGCCCGGCCGCGCGCGCCCGTCTAAATATATTTGTGTGACTCGTGAGTCAAAAAAAAAAGAAACGTCGAATGTTTTTTTTTCTCGGCATTTTTACGGAGGGAATAAACTGCAGAAAGGCGCGAAGAGCCTCGTGCGCTCACTTTGATCAGATGTCATTTTAACTTCTAACGGCACCGACTGGTCAAACCCGAAAAAGACAGACAGACCCCCCCCCCCCCCACACACACACACACACACACACACACACACACTCTCACCCTCACCTTCCACCCCAAAGCCCCCCCCCCGCAAAGCTGGATCCCAAATTAAAAATTAATAGTCGAGTCGGACGGTTTGCACGGAACCGCTTTGCCACGAGGAAAGGGGGTCTCCTCTCCATGGTAACCCGTGTTTTTGGTGTATTTTTTATTTTTCGATTATTATTATTATTATTATTGTCATCCCCCCCACGGTCAGCCACGTTCACCGAGGTGCCCAGGGACGTGAGCGTGGGCGAGGGGGAGGACATCGAGATGCCGTGCGCCTTCCGGGCCGCGGGTTCGACCCCCTTCTCCCTGGAGATCCAGTGGTGGTACCTGAAGGAGGCGGCAGCGCGAGAGCAGGGGCCTGAGCTGCTGCAGAACAGACCCCCCGCGAGCAGAGTGGAGGTACGGGAAAGGGGGGGTCCAACCTGGGCAGAGGGGGGGTTGTAAGAGCGGTGCGCACGAGCTGGCAAAACAACACTAATAATAATGAAGAATAATAGCAGCTCCTCAGAAGCCTGGCTGTTGGAACATAATTTATTACATCACAGATGTTTTCTCTTCTGCTGGGGGGGCAGTTTCTAGACAAGAAGCACTTGTTGAAAGGTGCGGTACGCCGCAGTGGGGGGAGGGGCGGGGTGGGGGGCTGCATCAAAGATGCGAAATAAACACAGTAAATAACGAGAACCTAAAGTGGGGAAGTCCGTGGAGTCGCTGCTGTTTCTTTACGCTCACATTTTATTATGTATTCTCATATCTGATTATTTTAAGCTCTTTGGCCGCAGCAAAATGTGCGAAATTTACATACTGCCGCTGCTGTAAGATTAAAATACAAAACTGCCACGAAACAAACTGCACAAACAGTAACGCGTGACAAGACGCGTGATCTTTGTTCTGTATTTAAAATGGGTTCTATTGTTATTTCAGACCCGTTCAGTAGCCCTAGAATAAAAGGTAAAAATGTTCCTTCCTCCGGCTGGTCAGAATTTTCACGACGGTTTCTGATTGCAGGTCGCCTCCCGTGACGCAACCAAAATAAGTGTAAGTGTTTCTTTATTTGTCTTAATCTTCTTACTGCTGCTTCTTACAGAAACTACACACTGGGGCATTTTCACCTCGGTGAGCCTCATGTAAATGTTCTCTCGTGGCATCGGATGTTTCTTTTTTACGTATCAGTAACATAAACTGAAGCTGCTGTGGTTCACATGGTGATTTTAAAGGCTCTCCACGGTGACCCCCCCACTTCCCTACTCTGTGCTGTTTTCGGGACACAGAAAGGCCTGTTTCTCTCCGGCTTTTCCCCCCACATTTTAAAAAAGCCCCTGAGCAGCGGCGACCGGGCTGTGGGTTTATTAACCCGGAATGGGCGTCATTTCTACAGGATCTGACTTTTTGAGGTTTATTAAGGGAAACCAGGCTCTTCTGCTATAAGAGCCACTTCTGAAGGCTCCTTTTTGCCGTTAATGGACACCTGGATCTGAAAGCTTCTTACAGGACCAAAGAGCCGAGACCTGTTTCCCCCCAGGGGGGAGGGAGCACCTTAATTACCAGTTTTCATGTATCGCTGCTAATGCGGCTGTTTAACAGGCCTCTCGGCAACAAGAGTAAATTTGGTCTTGAGGAGCAGTAATATGCGTCTTAATTCCTCCTCGGAGTTGCCAGCTTTGACCTGGAAATGAGCAGGACGTGTCGAGGAGTCTGCAGGGTTTTTAAAGTGTGCCCTCTATCCCCACCCCCCACCCCGCCCCCGCCTCCCTCCACTCTCTCCCCCCCAGACTGTGAGGGTCCAGGGCAACGCCATCTCTCATAGACTGCGTCTGTCCAACGTGCGCAAGGTGGACGAGGGGGTGTACGAGTGCCGGGTGTCGGGCAACAACGCCGACGAGACTCAGGAGCACAAGGCCCAGGCCACCCTGAGGGTGACCCCCCGCGACGGCATGGTGGCCGAGGAGGCCGTTTCCCACATACAGAACCCGTGGCCCGTGCGGGGCGGCGCCAACGCGCCCGGGGGCCGAGCCACGTCCGAGCCGGGACAGGGGAAGCCCCGCGGCCCCCAGCCGGCAGGTCCGGGCCCCGCCCCCGCGTCCACCGTCACTACAGCCTCTGCAGCAAAGTCCTCGGCTTCGCCCCGGCCTGGCAACGCGGCCATCCTCCGACAGCAGCACGGAGCCGGTGAGTCGCAGAGCCACAGTGACATCTAGTGGCTGCGCCGGACGCTTCCGTGTGGTAGCTTTGCGTGTGATTCAGGTACTCCGCAGAGACAGCAAAAACCCCGCAGCCTTAGATTTCCAGAGATTCTGACCCCGGATTCATTAAAGTGTAGTCATGGGGAGGCAGGAAACCGCAAAAGGGCATTTGCCGTCTTTATGCGCTTTTTGAAAAATGCGGCTGTTGCTTCCAGCGGTGCGGCACACCTTGGCGGCCGTCATCCCTGGTGGTCGATCGCTCGAGGCGCCCGGCACTCGGTCGCTTCTTCTCTGCGCTGCGACTGAAACACAGTAACAAGGTGTGTGTGTGTGTGTGTGGGGGGCATACGTGAAGAGGATTCGCTTCCACTCAGGCCCTGAGAAGCAGGCAGGGGCAGGGATTAGAAAACAAGACCCTCGTTTCAGCCACGATGAGACCCGTGTAAAGAAAATTAGCATAAGACATGCTATTACACTAGTCCTGCAGAGGGTACAGGAGCAAATCCCTAAAAAATAGCATTTGGTAGAGCTCCTCAGAGATGCTGAAGGTGTCATTTTCAGTTGTGTGCGTGTGTGTGTGTGTGTGTGTGTGTGTGTGTGTGTGTGCGTGCGTGCGGCCACCTTGCAATGGACTGCAATACCATCCAGGAGTAGTTTCTTAGCCCAGCACCCTATTCTGGGCCCAGGATAAAGGGGTTAATGATAATGGATGATGGATGGATGGATGGATGGACGGACAGCTGAGCATCACAAAAGAAACTTAACACCATAAGTCACTTTGGAGAAAAGCATCTGCTAAGTGAATAAATGTGTGCATACGAACGATAATATGAATGTGATGTTTATTGTTAAGTTGCATCATGCGGTGCCGTCCAGCCTGTCCCGTGGGGGTCATTTCTGGGAGAGTCTGGGTGTCATTTGCATGTCTGAGTTTATTCCTCTCCTCAGATGCGGTGTCTGTGTTTCACTTGTGTATGACTGTGCGCGCTATTATTGGACCCGCGTAGTTACGCGGATTGCCCTTCTGGGGAGGGGCTGAGGTCGCGAGGTCGCAAGGTCGCATCCTTCAGACTAGTCTCTGCGTGTCTGGCGTGTCCTGGACGGGGCTGCTGAGAAGTGACAGGTGTCACCTGGGCTGCACTCATCGGACCCGAGCCGTCTGAGACGGACTTCAGCTTTTGTGACTCGCGCCAATGGGAAGAGCAGCATAAAACCAGGTCAGAAAAGGTCGCCTGGGTTTTTGTGATGCCGTGACAGAACAGCTAAGAATAGAAGGTGTTGGTGAAAACCAGCGTGTCTCTATTGTTGTAGCTCCTCTGCTGAAGTGGACTTTGCTGGCGGTGCCTCCGACCAGGTGACCGCAAGGTCCCGTTTGCAGTGCGCGCACCGGATTTCGCGGGAGCCGCTATCGGGTCTGCGTGGGGCGGGGGGGGGGGGGGGGCTGCCGCACCTGGGGCCGCAAGATAACACAGAACCACTAGAACCGCATCCAATTAACACAGAATTAAAGCGGCGAGTGACGTCGAAAGGGCTGATGCGCCCGCCGTGGCGCCATACCGCGTGACTCACTCGGCAAATAAGAGGCACTGTTTGTCAGGCTAAGCTAATTGTGTGCGGAGGTGGGCAGAATATGTCATCGCTGTGTCAAAACATTTGCGTTGCCAGTGGGGACGACGGAGGGCTGCTATGCAGCTAGGACTGATAAGGATGCGAGGCCGAGGACAGCCGAACCGCGTGCTTGTGACAAAACTGATAGGCGAATGAGATGGGGAGCGAACAAGCCCCCCTCCCGGCACCTCGCGGCGGAAGCGAGGAAGCTTCCGGAAGCTGCTGTACTCAGAGACTGATGGGGAAACCTGCAGGGCTTTGGGACGAGCCTCAGAATCGCAGCGGTCGTGAGGCCACCTGTAGACACCGTGTGACCCCGATGGCCCTGGAAAGCCGGCAAGTGTCGCTCTCCACGGCGTCACTTCGCTGAACGGCAGGAACAGCTCGCGGGTTTCGGCCGAGTAGCACCTCCCCTTACAGGATTCAGCTTTAGAGACACCGGGGTGGCCATGTTGGGACAGATGCTGAAATAAAACCACCACTGGGTTACATGTAGAACAGACTGTATACAGAACATCTCCTCACAAAGGAAGATTCCTAATTTTTTATGCCATATCGCTGACGTATCTTAACGCTGCCGAGGTCCCATCAAACACTCTTTTTGGTCTGAAGGGAATCGGACATCGCGTTCAATTTAGTTCCGCTGTTTTTGCTCATTTTTCTCCAGGTGGAGGCGCCGTTAGGTTCAGGTGTGGATAACGGGGGGGATCTGTTAACAAAGAGCTCAGGAACGCTTCTGGATCCAGGCCACGTGTGGGAAAATCCTCTAATCCAGCAGAATACTGACAAAGGGCCTGGGGTTGGGATCGTAAAAGCCAAACGAGTCTCGGGGGGACCCTGCCGCCGCTCCGGAAATGCAAAAGGTGCTAAATCATCATTTAAACACCGAGCCGCAAATAGACAGGGTGCCCCCCTGCACGGGACACCAGCCCCCCACAGGGCAGTAACACACACACTCGTTCACACACACTGAGGGCAGTTTAGAGTCACCTGCAGAAAACACTCCTTTGGACTGTGGGCGGGAAATGGAGCGTCAGGAGGAAATGCCATACAGATGGAATCACACTGGAATCCACCACAACCTGGGGAGGTGCACGACCCCTCCTACTACCCCACCATGCTGGCAAAAAAAAAACATACTCTTAAAAAAAAATGAATCATGCAGCTTAATAAAAATGTGCCCAAAACACTGTGTCACAATAACACCTCCAGGGTGCATCAATGGCTGATGTTCACCTGAGTGAGTAAGCTGCCTGGGGGGGGGGGGGGGCTCTCTGCCTA